>BPLR01016049.1:0-25001 GCA_021605095.1 Caerostris extrusa | reverse complement strand
TATGTAGATAAAATTATCATCTTAAAAATTGTTTTTTATTTTATATCTTCGAGACGTTTACATTTCGTGGTATTCTGAGTTGAAAATTCGAAATCATTTAAATATTATAAACTAAAACGATAAATTGAAAGCAAGAACCATTTATGATATTGAAATATATTTGTTACGGAAGCTTCATTTTGTGTCATTCATTTCATGTCTTGTCTTTCATGATTTCAGTTACTCGCATCCATAGCATATCTTCGAGCTGATATGGGCCCCTGGGTAGTGTGGAGGTGTAATAACGGTGCTGTCCTAGCTATGGCTTAAAGATTAACTCGCCTTTCTCTGTATTGCCCTCTGCATTAGAACAACAACATATTTATGCAAAAATAGGATGCGAGTCAATGCCCAAGAAATCGGCAAAACCCAAAAGAAATTAATTATAATATCATGAGGATAACTTTTAAAAAATACATACCACCAGGATATTAATGATAAATTGCGTTATTTCTGTTATCTAGTGACCAAGAAAACCAAGATTGAATCTCTGGGTTCGACAGGTACCAAGTCAAAAAACACATCTAACAACGTTTATATATATATATATACTAAAAGTTCTGTATTAATCAATTTAACTAATTTTTTAGCATTAAATTTAAATCAATGCATAAATAAATTTTACAAATAATAGCTATAATAAGTCTCCTTGTTACTCTCATACTATAGTTAAATCTTCCAACTGGTTAAATACAGATATTTCCAAGGACATATTAGCAAAGTAGAGCAAATCGAATTACTAAAGCCATCGTTTCTCAAACTTATTTCAAATTCAGATTGAGGAAAATTTTCAAAATGCATTGGAGACGATGCAAAACTTAATGTTTAAAAAGATTAATCGATTTTCAGTCGGAATCTTGGGAATTTTCATTAAAAAAGAAATATTATCCCTTACTGAAAATATCGATGCCGAAATCGTCTGAATCGTTATCGAATTGTTGAAAATTTACATTTATTACACTGCGAGATTCAGAATTTTGGGAAGTAAGTTTGGTAAAAAGAGGAATATTACTCTTCTTGCGAAATTTATTTAGGAAATAATTGAAATATTATAATGGATGGTCATGGAGATAGAGAGTATTTTAAAATTGTTTTTTATTTTATATGCTCGTGACATTTACATTTCGTCGTATTCTGAGTTGAAAATTCGAAATCATTTAAGTAATGCTAACTAAAACTGTAAATTGAAATCAAAAACTATTTATGAGATTTTCGAAATATATTTCTATGTAGATTGAAAATATTTTTTCATGATTTTTATTCGGTTGACAAATATTTTTATTACAAAACATTTTTTTTGTGACGAAAACCACCATTTTTTTAAACAGATTTTATCCGAAATTAAAATTTTAGATACAATATAAAACTATGCATAGAAATGGGGACTGATGAACGGTGACTAGCACTTGGAGCCACAGATGCTTCGAGTTCGAATCCCCGGCGGTACCATGTATTTGTAGTGGTTCGGAATACAATTTAAACCGCAGATCACGGTCTAATAATAATTTTTGGACTTAATTCCTGCAAAAGAAACACATCTCCTGTCTCAAAATCAGCCAGTAGGCAGAGAACCATGGGGCTGTTGCGCCAATGATGATGATGATTATAATGAATAGTGAATTAAAGGGAAAAAATCGTATTTGGCATTAATTTTTGTCTAAGCCATTCAATAATAATTTCTTCATTAAGAAATTTTCTCTACGCAAGTATAAATCTTCATTATCATCATTCATTGACGCAACAGCCCTTTGGTGGGCCACAGACTGGTAGATTTCTAGACAGCAGGTGATTTCTTTAAGGTGTAGGCATGGCACCTCTACGCCCAACTCTCTATAGTCATGTTAGTCATTTTAAAGACCGGGACCTACGATTTAAAGTGCATTCGGAACCGCTAAAAATACCTATGTCATCGCCGGGACTCGAACCCAAAGAACCACAGCGACAGAGCACTAGTCACTCGGCCATCATGCCCCAAGGATAAATTATGAATCATATTAATGTGTGCTTCAAACAGCATTTCAACTGTCTGCTGTTTTCTTGCTGTTTCACCAGTTTTAATGCAAAGCTTAATTTATGTCCTTTGCTGACTTTTGAATCTGTTATCCAGTCATCATCTGTTTTCGAAACACATGAAAACAATGAATGAATGTTTTTGCCTAACAAACAATATTTTATAATAAGACAAGTTGCTGTTGTAATAAAATATTTTAAACTGTCATTTGCCATGTTTTCTGGAATTGGTTTTTTAAAAAACTTATCTTACAGCTTTGTAGATATACCGTGTTATTTTGTAATTTTTTTTTATAAATATTAGCAATTTCAAGAATTCTTTCGTTTTAAGGCCTAATGGGTACTTGAAATATGATAGAAATGATAAATAAACAATAAACAAATGCATTAAAAGGAGAAAAATTTAAGTTTTATTTAACTTAATAATCTCAATTTAGAAACATAAATTCAAATATAAAAGGTCCATAATAATATCATGAATTATTGATGTTCTTAAAAATAAGCTAAGTGTGTTGTAAATAAAATAGTATTTCTTATTTAAAAAATGAATGATAAAACAATTCTAATGGATATGCTTACGATTTATATAGAATAACAAAAAGAAATGAAATAAATATTTCATTCTTTACACAAAAAATATGTGTTAAATATATTTGATTTTATTTTTTACCTTAATATGTTATATTAAACAATATTTTTTATCAGTTCAAAGCAAAATATATACGCTCAAGAGCCAAAACATTATGACCACCTGTCAATAACGAGTTGGCCCACCTTTGGCGCGCAACACAGCTTCAACCCGCCTTTGGCATGGATGCCACAAGTCCTGGTAGATGGGCGGAGACAGATTGTACCAGATGTTTGCAACGGTCACGCAAATCCGAGATATTGCGAATTGGTGGTCTTTGAACTCTGAGCTGCCGTCCCAGGACATCCCAAATGTGTTCTATCGGAGTCAGATCCGGTGAGTTAGGCGGCCAGGACATTAACTGGAATTCAGCATCATGTTCCTGGAACCACTCCAACACAATTTTAGCCTTGTGACAAGGGACGTTGTCCTGTTGGAACATTCCATTTCCAGCTGGAAAACAGAGGCCATGTAAGGGTGCAACTGGTCCGCAATGATGCTCAGATACCCTGTAGCACTCATGGTCTGCTCTACCACAACCACGGGTCCCAGAGACGCCCAAGAGAACGTCCCCAAAGCATAATACCGCCACCACCGGCCTGTGCATGACCTATTATACATTGAGGGAGCAACTGTTAGTCTGGAAGACGGCGTATCCTGACACGGCCATCGGCGTGATGAATGACAAACCGTGATTCATCTGACCAAGCAACTCTCTCCCACTGATCCATGGACCAGTCACGATGTTCCCAGGTCCACCGCAGGCGCAGTTGGCGATGACGCTTGGTCAGCAAAGGCACACGAGTGGGACGTTTGCTGCATAGCCCCATATACAACAGTGCCCGCTGAACAGTGTGCTCCGATGCTATTCTACTTGGCCCTGCATTGTATTGGGCTGCCACCTGAGCAGCTTTATGGCTCCGGGCTTTTCTTCACCATGCGAGACAGTCCCGACGACCTTTTCTTTGATAGCGTGTGGACGTCCAACACCATGTCGTCTACTGCTGGTTTCACCGTCATTCATCCACTTTTGCATAAGTACTAACAACTGTAGATCGCTATCAACCCACGAGTCGTGTCAGTTTCGGAAATACTTGTTCCGAGCCTTCGAGCCATTACAATCTGTCCTCTATCAAAGCCGCTTAGAACCGCAGCCTTTCCCATCACACACAGAAGTAAGTGAAAGAATGATTCTTCACGACGATTTGCCATATTAATGGAGAACCTTGGTTGCTTAGCAACCTCTATCTCCCTGCTTTGTGAGTGACGGAAATTTCTTAAGCTTTAAGCCCATTGATTAGATAGTAAAAAGCAATATAGGTATATTATTAATTTATTTAAAAATTAATTATTCGAAATTTTTATTAATTAATAAAAAATAATAATAATAATAATAATAATAATAAAATTCTGCATATATAAATTTGTTTTAATTTTTTTTTTTTTTTTTATATTATTATTATAATTTCAAGTAGGTAATAAAAGAGATAAACAATAGAAACAAACAATAACGATTGGAGGGGAAATTGTGACTCAGTGGAGAAACTGCATGGTCATTCGGAAAGGAGGATATCGGAATGTTAATGAATAATATTCAGAACAGCGCGAGGTCTTTTGCGATTTTTAAAATCAGAAATGTCGTAAACATAGTTGCTTAGATCATTCAAAACGGAATTATTAATATTTGGAATGGAATTATAAAATTTTTTTGCAGTTTTATACACAAATTGTTTAAAACTTGGGAGGGAAAGAGCATGTCTGATATCATCATTTCGGAAAAACCAAGGCGAATTTGTAATCATACGTAGGATTTTATTTTCAAGTCTTTGTATGATCTCGAAATTCGACGGAGCAGTAGATCCCAAATAGGACTCGCATATGCAAGTATTGGACGCAAGTAAGCAAGATAAATGAGTTTTTTTATTTTCAAAGACATAGTAGAATTCCTACAAATGAGTGGATACAGTACACGAATGCATCTATTAAATTTATCCCTAAGATAGTTAATGTGAGGAGCATAATTTAATTTGCGATCTAAGATTACACCCAAATATTTAGTTTGCCCAACCCAATTAATAGGGTTATTATAAATTTTGATAGAAGGAGTATTAAGAACCCTTTTACGCGTGAATAGTACTGCTTCGGTTTTCTCAACGTTTAATTGAATTTTCCATTTTATAAGCCATTGTTCAAGATGATTAATATAATTCTGAAGGTTTTTA
Source organism: Caerostris extrusa (assembly GCA_021605095.1). Lineage (NCBI taxonomy): Eukaryota > Metazoa > Arthropoda > Arachnida > Araneae > Araneidae > Caerostris > Caerostris extrusa. The sequence goes on along the minus strand of BPLR01016049.1, from coordinate 20,102 downwards.
CTAATGATAAAATGTTTACGACCTTGAGTGAGGAGTGCTGTATCATCTGCAAAAAGACTGATTTTCACATTATAAATTTGCGGAATATCGTTAACGTAAAGATTGTAGAGAAATGGTCCAAGTATTGAACCTTGGGGAACACCAGCCTGAATTTTTTGAACAGAAGAATCTGTGTTATCAATGGAGACCACAAAAAGTTCTATTAGTAAGATAATTTTGAATAATTTTAATAAGAAAAGGAGAAAAGTTGAAAATAATTAACTTATGTATTAACCCATTAACCCAAACTCTATCAAATGCCTTTGCTACATCAAGGAAAACCACAGCAGTATCTAGTTTCCAGGAAAATCCCTCGGAAACAGTTTCAGTGAGATTAAGTAGTTGATGCGTTGTAGATAATTTTCAGTAAATCAAATTGCTGGGGAATGAGAAGATTTTTTTGTTTAGTTTCATTTTTTAGATAAGTCAAAATGACCTTCTCTATTAATTTGCTTAATGAAGAAAGAAGAGAAATGGGCCTGTAGCTAGTAGGGAAGTTGGATCTTTACCTTTCTTATGAATGGGCAAAATTCGAGCTCTTTTCCAACAATCAGGGAAATAAGAATAATGAATGGCAGCGTCAGCAATTTGGCAAATTTTAAAAATAGCTTTTAAAGGAAGATTTTTCAGCATCTTATTTGTAATAGTATCCATACCAGGCGTTTTGTTAATCTTTAAGCCAGTGATGAAATCGATAATAGTAGAAGCTTTAGTATTAACAATTTTGGAGCAAAATGGATGGAGTTAAAGTTAGAGGTAGAGTCATAAACAGCTTTAGTATTCTGAGGATCATTAATGTTATTTTCCTGAAACTGCTCCCGAAAGCAGTCTGCCAAAATTTCGGCTTTTTGAGAATTAGTTGTAGCTGTGCAATTGATAGTTTTTAGGGTGGTAATAGAGGATTTTTCCTCTTAAAATCTTTCGGAAGCTTCCAAAAAGAACCATCTTGGCTGTTTACAGTTTGGAGGTGATTATTCCACGAAGTTTGCTTGTATTCAGAAATAACCCTTCTGACAAGTGCTTGAGTATAGTTGTAATGAGTTTTGCTTAGCAGATCTCTGAAAATTTGCCAATTTTTGCGCGCATGATTTCTTTGAGTAATTAGAGTTTTAATGTATGGAGGCAAATAGTTACTATTGTTAACAGCGATATTTTTAGAAGCAGAGTTGTGAGCGTAGATAATGGCATTGGTAAAATTAGTTACTTCATTTTCAATATCTTGAAAGGAATTAATGTTATTAGTAGAATAGGTAATATTTTTGTCAAGGGTGGTAGTAAATTTAGACCAAATAGTTCTAGTTTTACTGGGGATTGGGATGGTAGGATAAGTAAAATTATATTTTAAGATAACAGGATTATGATCGGAAGAGAGTTCACTGAGAGAGTTGATAGAATGGGTGAAATGGAAGTTATTAGTAATAGCAAGATCAATTATTGAAGCTGAATTAGCACCAAGTCTAGTGGGCGTTAAAGTTGCTAAAATGTCTAGGTCGATATTGCGAGCGATAGAAGCAAGTACTCTGCCAGTATTATTATTAGTTCTGCAACCCCAATGAGTGTTATGTGCGTTGAAATCGCCTGCAAGAATAGTGCTATTATTAAGAGAGATGAGTACATTGATATCATTAGTTAAGTTAGATGTAGCAATACGATTAGGAACGTATACAGAAGCAATGGTCAGGGAGGGCAAATTAGGAAAGACAAGACAAGAGAAACAATTGTGAATGATTCTTCAGACTCTCCAGCAGCAGTTAAATACCACTTCCACCTGATCACGTGCCTTCCGCGTCATCCAGGCGAGTTCATTGCAAAATGTAGGGGTGGTCATAATGTTTTGGCTCTTGATTGCATTTAAAATAGAACTATACAATTACTTTAAATAAATTTGATAAATATTGTAAATCAATATCTATCAAAAAATTATCTTAAATTTCTTCTAAAACGGTAGAACTTCAAGATTTAATAATTTAAAAAGAAATTTTTGTGATATTTTATAAAAATTAATACCATTCATAGAAGTTCATACAATTAACAAAAATTTGCAAAAATTATTACATTATCAAGCTTTGATGAACTCTAGATGATACTCATACTGAATATATTCATGCATACTCATGCTTAAAAATTACTCAAAACACAGCTTTTCAAAAAAGAATTCTGATTAGAATTAAAAAGAAAAGAAGTAGAAATACTTAAAAAATAAAAAGATCAAATGATTCTAACATGGAAGGAAATTCAAATTATTCCAAATATCTATGCGATTTCTTAAATCTAAAACTTTTAATATTTCAGAAAACTGTTTAAAAAAACTTTCAAGCCTAAAAAGTTACATAAAATATTTCTGATACAGTTTAGACATTCATAAAAACTGTCATACAAGAAACATTTGACATTATTAAAGAAAAAAATTTTATTATTCAAAATTCCTATGCCTTCTATTTAAAATTATTCCTATTAAATTATTATTAATATTATATAATATATTTTGGGTTTTTTTTTTTGTTTATTAATTACGCTAATAAAGAAACATTTTTATTCAAAATTTAAATCGTCTGCTTTATATTAAAAAAATATTATTATTAAATTAATATTAATATTATTTGAAAATTATTATTTTCTTTATTAATTACACTAATAAAGAAGCATTTTTATTCAAAATTTAAATCGTCTGCTTTATATTTTATAAAAAATTTTGCTTGGAAAATTTATTTGTTTTTAAATAGTTTTTTGTTATATATGTGCAAGAATATATGAAAAAAAAAAATAGAAATCGACAAAATAAAGTTTTCTATTCTACCAAAGGGAAGAAAAATAATGATTTAATAAAATTGCTGATATTTTAACGAAATATACACTGCATGTATCAAAACCAACTTTTGGAACAACAATTTAGAATCATTTCCATTTTCTTAAGGAAATTGACATTCATCAGTCTTGAAAGAGGAATATAAATCTAATAAGATTGTATTCAGAAGAAATGTCAAGGCTGTGTCCAGAGGAGAGATGCAAAAGAAAACACATCGAGAAAACAATGGGGGGGAGTCCACTGTTTCCAGAAGTCTTCTCAGACGACACTTCCCTGATCCCCGGGATGACATTGATTGAACGTGGCAGGTGTAGGAGGAAGGTTGCTCCAGAAGAAAGAAAATGGTCTTTTAACGTTCTTACTCGAGGAATTGTTATTTTCTACCTTCTCATTCAGTTCTTTTTTTTTTTTTTTTTTTTATTGTTCTTATGACATCTCAGTCTATTTCGAAGAGATCTCAATTGAGGAGGGGGAAATCCAGTTCTTCGATGTTCGAAGAGCAAATGTAAGTTCAGTAGGATTGAAAAGATTTTCTGCTTTGTCGTAAGAAATTAAGTTTGTTTCTTTTTGTGCGAAGTGAGGCAGAAAGTATAATCATATCACTTTCATTTCGAAGGCTTTAGAGTGAAAAACCATGCTGTAGAACATGATGAATTAGTTGTCTTTTTTTAAAGTCAATTTCGAAAAAAAGTAAATGAACACTTTTATAAAAAGAAGGTATATGTTTTTGAATAGTGAGATCACGGTGCCTTCCAACGCAGTTATTAACGTGCACTTTGACTAACATTGAATATCTGCATCTCCAGTTTCTAATTATAAACCAAAATTTCTAGTATTTGAAAGCAACATAAAAGATACATTCGCCAACTGTTTTTTTTAATGTACCTTTCATTATATAGTTAATGCTTATAACACAATTTAAATGTTGATTTGGTTTGGTTTGTCACTCTACGGTAATTTTTGCGCACTTTGGACTAATTAGACAAGGACCTACAATTTAACAGGACCGTTTAACGTGGAACGATAGAACCGCTAACAAACATCTATGCCACCGCCAGGGTTAGAACTTGAAGCCTGTGGTACCAAAGACTAGACCTAGCCAATTATCCATCAGGCCGCCACTTAAATATTGAAGCCAATCGAATGCATTGCCTCTACATAAGGGAAACTTACAAGACGCATGTCATAAAAGTGGGCAGTTGTGACCTTTATTTTTCTAATTTATATAAACAAACACTACGACAATTGGATTAAAATTCTATTGAGCGTTATGGAAATACAGGAATTAAAAAAAAAAAAAGATTCTTTTTAGTTTTGTCATGTAAGAATTGGTTATACAACAAATAGTTTCTCGCCAAATTGCAGATATCTCACAATATAAATTTTTATGATTAAAGAATAAACACAATTTTTGGAATCACTAACTATGGCGATTGAGATATTCTAGAACAACTCCCCGTCTTTTTCTACTTTTTGCATAAAATATATATTATTTTGCAAAAATAAATGAACAGCATTTTGATTCAGAACATTTACTGAAATTTTCAAAGCAACATCCATTATATAGCGCTCTAAAATCAGTAATGTGTTTGAAATATCTGTTTCAAAACCTCTTATTTCTAAATACTTCTTTACCTCTATTAATAATATGTGGCCGATTGAAAAAAAATATATAAAACATCTAGCAAGCAATTTTATATCTGTATTTATGTTTTAATATTCGGTGTTATTTATTATCACTGATGTACGATTAAATAAAAAGAGTAGCTAGAATTTTTAGAAGGATATCGAACATCTAAATTGTTCCAAGGAACATTTTTCTTCAATTCAATTCTATCGGCATATAATCGCTAGGACAATCTGTATCATTTTGAACAGCAATCTGTATTTTTCTTGTTAAAAAATTTTTTATCATCAATGGAGAATTTCGAACTGTATTTTGTAAAATAAAAACAGTAAATTATGTTTTTCTGACACAAAAGAATCAGAAATCGTTTTACACAAAGAAAGTTTCAGGTAAAATATTTTTTTCATTCTTTTATTGACGATGGCTTTAGTCGTATATCGGTTTGATGACATTTTTTTTTTATTTATTTTATCGTTTGGGTAACGTTAATAGTTAATTTCTATTTATCGTTTGGATGTTTTGTATTCGAAATAAATAGGATCAAAATTGAAAGAAAATTGTTTATTTCTGTATCGTTTGGATACACAGAAAGTAATTTAACTTCCTAAATAAAAATCATAATTTTAAATCATTAATTCATTAATTAAAATCATTAATTCAAAATTGAAAGTTTCAAAAAAGAAAAGTTAATATCGCATATTATCTTACAAATAAATATAAATAAAGTTATCATAAATAATAAATATATATAATGTTATAAATAATGCTGTAAAATTTATTAGAAATTTTTTACAGATGTCATTTTTGCTAGAACTATTTTATCCGAATTCGGTTAAAAGTACTTTTAAGCAATTTTTAATATATTATAAATCAATGCATAGGATCTTATCAATATGAAAAAAATTGCTATATTTATTCGGAAGTATTTGTTTTATTTAAAATATTCAATAAAACTGTTTTCATATAACTTTCATGAATAATTAAGCCTTAATAGTTTAACGTTAATAACAATGTAAAATATCTGTAATAATAATGATGTATAAAAACACATATATTTTTAAGTAATAAAATATAAAGATAAATATTTCTTGTTTGCGTTTTTTTCATTTGGAATGGAACATCTAATACGAAACAAATCAATTTACGTTAATTAGTTATCTAAAATTAAAAGATTTCTCTTTTTATTTTAACAATGTTTTTAAGCTATAATAACTACTGTTTCTTATCTTTATATCTATCAATAGTCAAGATTCTTTTTTTATATTAGTGTTGTAAAATGTGTAGAACAAAAACTCAAATGATTAAAATAAAAATTTATAAATGATCTCTAAGTTATTTTATCAACAAAATACGTTAAGATTAATTCTCAGTAACATTTTGTTATTTAAGAAAAACGATAATTTACAACTTTTAGCACAAATTTTTTTTTATAAGGGCATGGCTTGAATGTCGAATTTGTATAAAACAAATTGCTAACTTTTACATTTAATTTTATTAAAAACGCATAAAATGAGTAGGATAAATATATGACTGTTATTTTAAAGAAGAAAGTAAAAATTTTTATACATTTTATCTATAATATGTCTTACAAATAATTTAATATATTTCTATTAAAACTGACATTATATATATATATATATATATGCTAAACACATATATAACATATATAAAACATATATATAGATATAGATATATTTAAATTCCACGAAATTTAAATAATAATAATAATTCTTATTATAAATAATAAAAATTATTATAAATATTACTTCTACTAATAATAATCAATTATTATTTATTATTATAATTCTAATTATTATTATTCTTAAAAAATTCTATGGAATATTCTTCTGGAATATTTCAAATTTTTTTAGGCCTAAAATACAAATATTCTACTATTTTTTTCTAACTCTGTAATTAAATCACTTCATGAAATAAAACATGCTTCATTTAAAATTCGAATCTATACTTTTTGTATCCATAGCAAATTCTTCATTCGCCGATACCATACATGGAATACCAAAGTTTAATTTCATTTCTAGGAAAAAAATTAATTTATGGTCCTTTATTCGAACAAAATATAATTTCGCTCCACTATTTCCAAAACGAATGCCACGAGAATATCTAATTTTGAATATTGTAATAAAAAACAATCAATACATACAACAGTTTCTTTTGTGAACCTCAATGCTGTTTTAGTGTCGAACATACCTCAAAACATAAAAACCAGAAAGTTTTCTGAAAACTGGTTAAATAAACAAGAAAAACTAGAGTGGACAGGAATCTTGTTTATGCAACGGAATCGAAGAATCCAAGATACAAACGTTATAGAAACCACAAATTCATCGAATTCTTCCAAACATTTGCATGTCGAATGCGGTAACACAGAGCCCAATAAAGGAATTTGGATTTACAGTGACGAGCAAGAAAAAAAAAAGGCTCACCCTCATAATCAGATTAGCACTGGTTCTGTAAGCTTTTCGAATTCCTATTCCATTTTGCTGCGTTCGCTCCATGAATATACAAAGGTGTATTTCCCATTCGGCAGTTGGCGAATTTTATAGAGGATTTCCTTTAACTAAAAGTTTTAGAACATATTTCTACTCAGTTTAACAGGGAGTGGAAAGTAGATTAAAATATCCTTCTCTTTCGACGACATTTACAGAGCTTCGCTTTTAAAATCCATTGTGAAATATTTTTGGTTACTTAAGTCTTAACTTGTCAAATATATATAACAGAACGGATTTAAAGGTTTTGGAAAAGTTAAAATGATTTGTGGAAGTGGTTTATGAATACTAATGTTGCCACTTCCTTGAAAGTTAATTGAAATTTTTCCGTTGAAGCGAAATTAAGCAAAGTATTTTTTAAAAATTTTGAATTATTTATTATGTTGTTGATAAACTTTTTCGTTTGAAATAATGAATGAATGAACAAAGGAAATTGTCACAATTTTGATTAAAAATTCTAAATGTTAGTTATTCGAATTAAATATGCAAATTTAAATTTAATTGTTAAGTAATTCCTTATTTGAATAATTTTCATTTGTAATACTTTTAATAAATTTCAAAAGTTGGTATCGATTTTGAGTAATTTAATTTTCTATTCCATTGAATTTAATTCAAATTACAATTTCAGATATAAAAATAGAATTTTAAAATACAATAAGTTATGCCTCATGCAAAAATTTTAAAAAAAATTTTCTTAGATTTCTCTAAAATTTCGAGCAATTTAATTATAAATTTAAATCATTCCACATACTCTTTGAAATACTGAAATGATTATCATATTTTTTAGTTATTTCTTCATTTTGATATCACGTTAGAGTTTTTATAACTACTCAAAATCATCTAAATCCATTCTATCATCTAAATTGTTTTAACAACACTTATATAAGAGGGACCTTGAACCTTGCTTTGAAATCTGGTGTACCTGATGTATCAATTTTAACTGATAGAAAAAATCTATCCAATTCCAAACATGAGGGATTTGCCGAATATCCTGGATAAGTTTGAGCTGAATTTCATTGCGAATTTGCCTTCCAGGTGAAAATTTAGGTTAAACTACAATAGAAGAAGGAATATGAATGGAAGAAAACCCGCAAGACTCCCACCAGGGAATCCGTTTAACAAGGTAAGATGCTGAACATCACCATCAAGTCTACTCGTTTTTTGAAACAGTGTTTACAACAAAGCCAACAGCGGATTGAATCTCAGCCCTAATTCTCACCAGCGGCGTACATTGCAACTGAGCCACGAGTAGAAGAGGCTTCCGTAATGATTATATATATATAAAAGTGTCTTTTTTGTATTTTTGGAGCTCAAGTTCTAATTAGCATTCAAATATGTTCTGAACAGCCAATGGTAATAAAGAAATACTTCTTTCCGTAAGGTATTTTAGGGGGAAAATATCCGCATTTGTTTGACGAATAAGGAAATCTGACTGTCGATAAGAAATCTATTCTCTCTTATTTCTAAAAGTAGAGACTACAAAATACACTTAAATGTATCCAACATGAGATTAGGTAAAAGTTATTGGATGCAAACTGTTGATGAAGTAAAAAAAAAATATTGCTTCGTTAATGAACATGCGAGTAAAACAGACACTTAATTAACCCCGTGTATATCAAAGTTTTTAATGTCGGGTCATTTCAGTTGATGTTGGAAGGCAACCCAATCGCACATGACTCCTAAATTATCTCGCATAATGAATTCCTGTCACTTGCAATGTGTTTTGAAGCCTGCGAAATTTAATGGGGCCTGACCGAATGAGATTTTGTTTGATAAATAAACTGAAAATAATAATATTTTCCTTTTAAAACTCTAAATAGGAAGCTGTTAATGTGACATTCTTAATGGCGGAATGCACTATTAGGCCTAATAAATTGTGGTCCATAGCCATTAAAGGATTTTATCTCGTGCTATCGCAGCCATTTAATGGTAGGTTTTTGATAGCAGGTGTTAGCAATGTTTTAAAGTACACAATATATGAATTTTAAATATTTTAGCTGACTTTATTTTCTCATCTAAATTTAAAATAGCATTTCAGTTTTGGTAAGACAAATTTACACGCGTTTTAAAAGGGATTTTAGCGAAAAACAACATAACTAATTATATAATTATGTATTTTATGCAGTTAATTTTTTTTAAGAATTATTATGAGGATAAATCCATTTTGATCGTTGTAACTAGAATTTTTATGTTTTTCCATACAGAAGAAGAAAACTTTTATTTTAATAAATACATGTATATTTCTGCGTGTTGTTTTCAATATCTTTATTTTTAAAATTCTGAATGTCATTAAAATTTATTTCACATGGTCAATAAAACATTCAAATTTTTTTTATAGTAAAGAAGTACTTTTTTTCAGAAAATTTAGCATTTTGACTATTTGGTTCTATTATAATCATATAGCTTTTTAACCCATTAATTCTGATTTATTAAGACCATTGTTGTTAAGCATAAAGCAATGTTTTCAAGAAAATAGTGTATAACGTTTTTTGTTTTATAATGATCGTACAATATTTTATCACCTATTCTTAATGTTATTGTTGTTGTTGAATCCCCTGCAGAGTACTAGAAAGTCAAATATCGTGGTGCTCCCGAGTAATATTGGCTATGTTGATTGCCAGTTGGAGTATAAATCCTCTTCCGAGGGATGGTCCAGACAATGCACGGCTGTTTCAACAGATGGGCAATCAAAGACATGATGAGAGTAGGCTCGACCCCTGGGTGGTTGCTACATTTTTGGTATTTTTAACGGCATCAGCAGAAATTTTCATATTTTACCTCATCCTTAATCTCGTGAGAGTAGTAGCTGTTTTCCTGTCGGCATTTGGTTTCCCTTTTCTTAATATTTTTAGATTATAAATAAAACATCTTTAGGCATTTTTCGTTTGAAATTAGTTAATGGCATAGTGCAATTCAATTATTCATCGACTCGTCTTTAGTCGTTTTTGCAAAATTGCAGAAAATTCACGATTCAAAATATTCAAAAGTTTTCAAATAAATCATTTATCAGACATTGAAAATAATTGTATTCAACTTTCTGTTCATTTTTTGGAACATAACTGCAGTAAGTCTGTAATATATATATAAAGTTTGATTTGTTTTTAAGAGTCTGACATGTTTTTTTTCGAAAGCTTTTTATTTTATTCAATCAATAGGTGGATTACTTTTTATTATTTAATTTTCCAAACTTAGAATACAGTTGTTCAAGATTTAACTATTAGAGCAGAAAGAAATTCCACGGTTATATCGATCTCTTTACCTGTTAATAAGCAGAAATATATATTTACATAAAGAAATACATACTTACATTTTGAATGCTAAGAACTTTTTGTTTTGGTGTGAAAAAAACTTCATCTTCCTTTTCAATGATTTAAGACTTTGAAACTAATTTCTAAGGTATCAAGGATGATATTTGCTTAATAACTTCATTTGAAAGCGAAAATATTTAGTAGATCATACCAAAAATGTTTCCTACTCTTAGTTGAAACTAATTGCTTCATTTGCAAGTATGCTATCCAACTTGTTACTTTCTAGAAAAGTGGTTCAGTAATTCTTGGGGCTTGTCAAAACTTTACCAGTTAGCTAAAGAAGCTACGGCATAGATCTTAACTTATTAAATTTTCTGCTACATTTCTAGTTCGTCTACGAAGACAAAGAGTTCGGGGTAATTGAAGTAATTAACCCTATGCAGGACTACTTACAGTCATACTACTCCAATTTTCTTAGAAATGAGTTAATTGTAGGCGAGTTAATTTTAACGCGCATTCACTAAGCTATACATTTTGCCAGTTTGTTTAAAAAGTTTTTAACCTTGGCATTTTACGTAATATCAGTAAACGTTGCAATTATTTAATAATCACACTTTTATTTTATTTGTAAAAAATATATATAAGAAATAATTCAATCAGAAAAACATGCATTAGATAAACATTTTCTGCTTTTTTATGTATTGCTAAGGTTTGTGTTAAATTGTTCTATACAATAGTGGCGAGAAAATAAATATTGCGCACAGGACCAAAATATTCAAAAACAAAAAGTTTTCATTTTATCCAAGATGATTTAACAACAGAATGTCTAATTTAAATAAATCAAAAACAAATCTTTTTAAATTTGCAAGTAAAAATTAAGAAAACCATAAACGTTATTTATTTGTATGTTTTTGTGTATTTTCTTTGTTTTTATTTTAACTATTACAAATCTTTTAAATTTATTAAATCTATCACCGTTTTAACGAATGAACAAAAAAGTTAAACTTTAAATCAATGATAACTATCAAAGAATCATTTTTTGTTTAAAAGTACTTCTATTTTTGTTCTATAACATAATTAGAAAAAATGAAAAGTTATATTAGTACAATTTGATTAATTATTAAATAATAATCGTTTTATTAATTCCTGTCATTGAAAACAAAAATTTATTAAATTCGGAATATCAAAATTTCTTTTACTTCTATGATATAAATAGATGATGACAGTTATGGTAATTATGACTTGATTAATTATTGTAAGATTAATTATTATGATAACGATACAATATTTGGAATGCTAATCTCTTTTTAAATTTGTCATTTTTAATTTATTTTTCAAGACAAATTTCGAATATTGTTATTATCTTTTTTTTAATATCTTTCCAAGTCTTCCATTCTTGAAAAGTTCGAACTATTAGTAATGGATATAAATGACATCAAAGCATTTACCATCGTTTGAAGTTTCATAGAAAATAAGATGCAATCTTAAATTTCTTATTTTTGATTGCTGACAGAAAAATAACTAATGTATTTCTATAAAAAAAAGGATGTTTTATTAAACAAAATTACACTATTTGTCATAAATACATATAGAAAGAAAATGTTTATTAGCAGCATAAATTATAAGTCTATATAAATTAAAGTCTCGTGCAAACAAAGAGCACTCACAATCTTCAGTATGATCCAAACATCGATCTACCCATGAATTTATTAATAGCGTTTCTAAAAATTAAGGAACATATTTTCAATTCTGAACATTTGTTTTATGTTCTACAAATAAAATAACTGTGAATACTCAAGGTATGAGCCGTTCTCCTGCTTGCATAATTAACGTTGCAATGCCTATTGACAAAGCGCATTACAGCACATCTTTTGGAATGGTATTAACTTCAAATGGATGTTATCTCGAGGTTTCTCTACATTGTAGAGTTGACGATTTAGAAATTTTTCTAAGCAAATTAATATTTCCTTTATCATCTTTATTAGCAAAATTTACACTGCATGTATCCTGAGAGGGAGTTTGTGAAGTGAAGAATTGATATTCTAGTGATTCAAACTATTAAATATCTCCACAAGAAAAAAATTGGATAATATTAGATCTGGTTTTTGAAGATTTCCTACAATCCTTTCTTACTCTTTTAGGCTTATCACTTTAACGTTTATCCGTTACAGCAACAGTTTCTATATATTTAATACCGTCCTCTTAGTTGTTTTAGTTTTCAATGTGAATTTCGTTCAGAACTTAATATTCATGGCAGTATAAAAATCAAATTTGCGATAATGTTCTGCGATAGAACGCCTTTCCTCTAATGACACGTCATCGACATTATGGGGAAGATGGCATCTCTTATACGCACATTAGCTGAATTAAATTTAAGGCTACTGGTGGTACATGTAGCACTATCTGTAGAAAATGAACTAGCAATGCTCTCCTGTGGTTACAAGTAACTGCTTTCATTTATTAAAAATTATTTGTTAAATCATGGGTATATCGACTTTTTTAGATCACACGGTGTTAACCGTGTGCATGGCATGGAATGGTACGTGACATGGACCATGTTGTTCTTGTTAGAACATTTCAGAACAAACTTTTAAATAAAATTTTTGATAAAAAGTCATCATTTTATTACTCTGATTCTTAATGTTTGAAATTTACGCTCTTTTGGTAGATTTTATTAGCTATGGAACTTTATAATTATATTTCTATATAATGTTTTTTTTTCTATGGGTGAATTGATCTGAATTGAGTATGAATTCATGAGAAGGATCTTATATATTACATATACACTCAGCGTGCACATCACTTGATATCGTAAATTTTCATAAATTCTTTTCAAATAATAATATTTATTATCATAATTTCCAATATTTTAAAAGTTATTACAAAAACAAAAGATTATTTTAATGAAGATAGATTTTTGTTTCATGAGTTACTATACATTTTTTTAGATTATTTAATATTTTGGATGATATTATTAGAATGGATATTCTAAAGAAGCGGAATTCTAAAGGCAAAAATCAAATATGTGTGACCAAACAGATGACGCTTGAGGCTTTATTCTACAACTACTTCACATCACTTGATATCATAAATTTTCATAAATTCCATTCAAATAAAAATGTTTACTATCATAATTTTCAATATTTTTACAATATTTTCGAAAAAACAAAATATTGCTTTTAATAAAAGACAGAAATTACTTCATGTGAAACTATGAATTTTTTTAAATGTTTTAGGATAATTAATATCTAAAACATTTATAAAAAAATTCGTAAGATTATTTAATATTTCTAAGATAGCATTTGAATATTATAAAGCGGAAATTCAAAAGACGGAAAACCAAATCTAATGTGTGACTAATCAGGTAAGACATTGTTGTTTCACACCAACACTATAATTAGCTGGACAAAAGCAAATTCAGATGACGCTTTGTTCTGAAAAAGCTTCAAAGAACAATTACTTCATTTTAACTCCATTAGAACACGGTCAGGAAATGCGAAAGCGAATTTCTTCGTTTCTGACGTCATCAGATTAACCGGACCCGTTACGTTTCGGTAGAGGCAGACGATAAGTTCAGTGTGGCAAGTGAATCCCGAAAAGAATCCCCCAGGCGAGTGTTTAATCTGAGAAAGTTTTCCAAATTAAAGCTGCCGCCGGAACACTAAGATCCGAGGCGACTTTCTGATGTTCGGCGAGTTAATGAATTAAAACGGAGACCCTGAGTCCTAATTCCGTTACACTCACAGGGGTCCCTAATTAACGGTTGGAAATGAAGATTTTACTTGAAGTAATGCCCGCCAGAGGGAGAGAGAGGTTTAAGACATTACAGAAAGAATAATTATTTAGAATAACCGCATAAATGATTTATTATCGTTTGCAACAACATGCAGAAACGAGGAAAATTTTTTTAATTTAAAGAAATGTTTTAAATAATAGATTAGAAATATTCCAGATACACCTGAAATTAAAATTTTAGTTTAAACGTCAAATATTGCATTAAGAAGCAGTAAGAATAAAAATAATTCTATATTAAAATTAAAGCCACTGCTTTAGAAATAAAGTATTTATCTTTAATATTAAATTTCTCGATGTAGAGCAAAATTTAATTTTATCTCTTACTAAGTATACCTATTATCAAGTTAATGGCATCACTCAGAATACAATAGCCACCTCTAGTCATTTTATAACGTTGTTTCTTGTAAATTCTTTTTTTTACTTTATTTCGTTTTTCCTTAAGAAAAATTTCGTTAAAAGTTTCATTAAATTCTTCTAGAGTTCGGAAGAGTTTTGTAAGAAATAAAAAATAAAATTCCAAAACTATTAATAATAATTTCGCAAGCTGCTTATCGTACTAAAATAAAAAATAGAATTTTTTTAATTTTTTTTTTTAAACAAAGATTATTTTCTTAAGCAAGGAAATTATTTTTGTAACTTATATATAAAAATGGATTTGTATATATATTTTTTTTTCTTAAAGAAAGTATTTTAAATTAAGCGAAGTAAATGAGATTCGTTGACTAGTTAACTATATAATGAATTGAACTTTTTGCATTTAAAAAAAAAAAGCTTTGACCTTTGTTTAATTACTTGGTTAAAATGCTAAATTTCAGTGCTGAACGAATTAAGTACTGCAATTTCTTCTAAAAACAACATACACAAAAGCCAAAGGAATCGATAATAAACACTTTGTTCTGCGTTGGCGCTTGGTAGAAATTGTAACAATGATGTTTTCTTTTTTTTCGAATATAAACACTTAACGTTGCATATACGAATGTTTCTTAATAATGATGCTTATTAGAGTCAGTGCTGGTTCTCAAATGGGTTTTAGGATTTCGATAGCATTAGAAAAGAAAAAAAGGCAATTTTTTATTATGTTGTTCTTTATACTATTTTACTTTTTTATCCGGGCTAATGTGTAATGCTGTTAATTTTGTACCTCATTAACGAAAATGCTCGATAAGCATCTCTAATTAAGCCGGTTGAAAACATGCGCTCTAAAGATTAACAAATACATGCAGGCTTCAGTTGATCAGAAAATTGTACCTAAATATATTTTTTTAAATAATTTAAAATTTTAAAATTAAAAAAAAAAAAAAAACATTTCTTTAAAATTTTTTGAAATAGAATTTGAAATTTCAAAATGATTGCTTAGCCAAAAAACAAACAAATAAGCAATTTTTTAATGTCTTTCAGATAAACCATGCTGACGATGTTCGTAATAAAGTCGTAGTCGTTTTATAATTAATTAACTCGGTAACCAGTAAAAAGTCCTCAAAATTAGACGTCATTTCAAAGGAACTTCTTTGTAGATATATGTTTAAATACAATTGTCTTAATTAAGACATATTTTTCAATCTCCTTAAACTTTTTATTTAAAAATTTAAAAAAATTATTCCATAAGAAAAGGATCATTTCTAAATTCCTGACATCTTGAAAATCATAAAACAAATGTGCCAAGTTGTTACACTTCATAAGTTATTGCAACATTTTCTTTCAGAATTATATCTATTTGGAAATATTTTAATAAATGAATTGATTTCTAATTAACAATTTTTAATCTTAGAAAATAATCATGCCTTTCTACTAAGTTCTGTTAAAAATAAGAATTTCTTATAGCTCTTGAGCTGTAATAAATTAATGACGTATTAGAAAAAAATTGCAATGGTAGTTTTAAGTTTCTATAAAATTTGCTTTAATTATAATATAATATTTTAAATTGTATATGACACGTCTTTAATCTCGCTAAATGAATGAAACTTCCCATTAGTAATAATTATTTTAATTTTTAAATTTAAAAAGCAAAACTTTTATTTATTGAACTGCAATGAAATTAATTTTAGTGGCGTTTGTCGTATTCCTCTTTAAAGCTTTTGTGGCTTATTAAAAATATCACGTTACTATAGTTACGGAAAAGATCGAGGAAATGAATGGAATGAAATTTGTTTTTTGAATGTGTGGATTAGAGAAACAATTTAAATGGATGAATTAGTTTATTCTGTTTTGAAAAGAAATTAATGGTGTTAAATTTATTATGCAACAACATAATATAATAAATTCGTAATCTGAGTTTTCCTGAATTCCTTTCATTATTTAAGTAAAAAAAACATAAATATAATTAAGTTTATTCTGTTAACAGCAACACGTAATCTTCAAATAAAAATTAGTATTAAATGAATTTTTTTGCTTTCCAAACAATTTATTGTCCTTCGTAATTGATAATGTTGATTGCTGATTATATTACAGATTTCTGTTTAAAATGTTTTTTCCCATTTTCGTATTTTTTCAAATTTTGCAAAAAATATTCCATTAAGTTAAATTAATCCAGACTATAAGAATTTTTTCATTCTAAATGTTTATCATAGTTTAAATGTTGTCAAAGGCCTGGTGGCTAATTAGCTGAAGCGTCACCTTTTGTAAGCACACCTTCAGGTTTAAATCCTAGACTGGGTGACATGGATGTTTGTTAGTAGTTCGGAATTCACGTTAAACAGCAGGTCCCGGTTTAACTAGGCCCAAAGTGTGTATAAAATGACCTGAGATGCCCTCTCTTACAGTTTGGGAAAGATGTAGGGGTCTGATACCGAAGTCACAGGTTACGGGTTCCAGTCTGGGGCTGTGTCATGAATGTTCGTAGGATTCGAAAGATGTTCTGCTTTGTCATAAGAAATTGCGTTTGTTTTTCTTGAAGTAAAGCAGAACATCCATGATCACTTTCATTTCGAAGGATTTAGAGTGCAAAAATATGTTATAGAACATGATGAATAAGTCATTTTTAATGTCCATTTCAAAACAGTAACAAACACTTTTATAAAAAGAAGATATATGTTTTTGAATGTAAAACTCTTCATACAATGAGATCATAGTGAATTAACCCAGGTAGAGATGCACTTAGTCAAAGTGCATCTCTACCACCTGGGAACCTTTTTCTCACACTTTTTCTACTCAATCTGCATTTCCATTTGCTAATTATAAGCCAAAAATTTCTAGTATTTGAAAACAACATAAAAACACACATTCGCCAACAGGTTTTTTTCTTTTCAAATCTGCATTTAACTTTACAGCCATGTTTGTCATAAATTTAAATGTTGATTTGGTTTGGCTTGTCGCTCTACAGTCATTTTTTGCACACTTTGGCTATTTAGACCGGCACCTTTGCAGTTTAACAAGGATTCAGAACCGTAACAAACATCTATGCCACCGCCAGAGATTAGAACCTGAAGCCTGTGTACCGAGATTTGAGACTGGACCAGCTTAGCGAATTAGCCATCGGATCGCATCACTTAAAGGTTGAAGCCAATCACCTTCATTTCATCTAAGTATCAAGGGAAACTTACAAGACGCATGTCATAAATGAGGGCAATTGTGATCTTTATTTTTTATAATTTAAATCAACAAACACTTTGAAAATTGGATTAAAATTTTATTGAGCGTTATGGAAAAATACAATAGTTAAAAATATTCTTTAGCTGTGTCTTTTGAGAATTAGTAGCAAAAGAAATAGCCTCACAAGTTCCAAGTTGCAGATATCTGAGAAGATACTGGTTGTCGCTTAAAGAATAAACACAATTTTTGGTATCATTAACTCCTGGCGAGGGAGATATTCTAAAAAAACTTCCGCATCTTTTCCTTCGTTGTTTATTATGTAAAATAAATTTTATTTTACATAATAATAAATGAGCGGTATTTTGATTCATAACGTTTAATGAAAAATTTTAAAGAAGCATCCATTAATATAACGTTCCAAAATCGATAATGTGTTTGAAATATCTGTTTCGAAATTTCTTATTTTCAAATACTTTTTACATCCATTAATAATATTTGTCGATTGACATAAAAATATGAAAAAAAAAAACAGTAAGTAATTTATGTCTGTATTTATCATATTAATATTCAGAATTATTTAGTTATCACTGAGTGAATGATTAAAAAAAATGAGTAGCTAGAATTTGTAGAAGGATATCGAACATCCCTAAATTGTTCCAGAGGAACATTTTTCTTCAATTCAATTAGTAGTTCCTATCGACACATATAATCGCTATGGACAGAATCTGTATCAATTTGAAAAGCAATCTGCATTTTTCTTGCTAAAAAGCATCTTTTTATATATCATCAATGGAGAATTTCGAACTGTGCTTTGTAAAAGACAAAACAGTAGCGTAGGTGTCTCTGACTACAAAAAGAATCGGGATCGCTTTTCAGGTAAAAATATTTTTTATTCATGTTTTTTTATTGAAGATGGAGTGCCAGTTGTTGACTGTCTATCGCTTTGGATGAAATTAATAGTTGTTGTTTATTATCTTTTATCGTTTGGGTGACGGAAGAAAGAAAATATCGTTTGGATATCTATATCGTTTGGATATGCAGTGTAATAAAACACATAATACCATTCGATTTAATTTTTAATAGAGTTTATTCTATACCGCATATTATTTTTAGAAATGAATACCATAGTAAATGTTATCGAAAAACGCAATATTAAAAAAGGTTTTCAGTGCTCATGTGTTTGGTAGTACTAACATCTAATAAGTTAAGCTCATTTAAGCAAAACTTTTATATGTTATAAATCAGTGCATTTGATCTTATAAATAAGAAAGAAATTATCCTATACTTATGCAGAAGTTTGGTTTGTGTAAATAAAATATCAATAAAGCCATTTTCAAATGACTTTAATGAATAATTAAAAGCCTTAATAGTGTAATATTATCAACAATATAAAATATCTGTAAAAACAATAATGCATAAACAAATGTCTTTTTAAATAAATCTCTAAAGAAGATAAATGTTTCTTGTTTTTGCATTTTATCATTTGGAATGGAAAATCTAATACGAAACAAATAAATTTACTTTAATTAGTTATCTAAAATTAAGAGATCTCTTTATTTTAATGTAATGCTTTTAAATTTAATAACATTTCTTGGTTTCATATCTGACAATTGTCAGGATTCTTTTGTTATGTTAATGTTATAAAATGTGTGCGGAAAAACTCTCGACTTTGATTAAAGAGAGAAAATTTATAAATGAACTTAAAGGATAATTACTATCCTTAAATACGTTGAGATTAAAGGGCATAGGCTTGGTGAGCTTCTGCAAATGAAAATAGCTTAGTTTCTTGATTTACAATTAAAAGACGTGTGAATTTAGATGGAAAATGATGTTAATATTAAGCGATAATTTAGATGTAAACATACGACAGTTATTCTAAAAAAAGTAAAAATATTTTTATAAATGTTATCTATATTATGTCTAACAAATACTTTAATATATTTTTATGAAAACTCATAAATATATATTTACAACTTCCATGAAATTCTTCAATAATAATAATAATATTTATTATTATTATTTAATAACTAAATGATAATAACAATAATAGTAATAAATAATAATTAATTATTATCTATTACCCCATAATTATTATTAACAAAATTCTATATGAAATATTATTCTAGAATATTTATGCTTTAATTATAAATGTTTCTGCTATTTTTTTCTAACTCTGTATTTGAATCACTACAAGATATAAATATTTCCTTTAAATTCGAATCCTTGACACGGTATACTTTTTTTTTTGTGCATTGCAAAATCTTCATTCAGCGATACCATACATGGAATGCAAAGTTTAATTTCATTTTTAGAAATAATTCCGCCAATGAACAAGAACACACTTCAGAAAGGAACCAAAATAATTAACTTTACTATTTCCAAACCGAATGCTGAGAATATCTAATTCTGAATATAGTAATAAGAACAATCAATAAATACAACAGTTTCTTTTGCTTGTGAGCCTCACTGCTGTTTTATTGTTCGAACATACCTCAAAACATAAAAAAAAAATTCAAAAAAAAAACCAGAAAGTTTTCTTAAAAAGCAATACGTAA
>BPLR01016048.1:0-45100 GCA_021605095.1 Caerostris extrusa | reverse complement strand
TATTACGTATTGCTGTGTCAGGAATCGAATGTTTATTAATGCATATTTAAAGAATGCATATTTAAAGCATATTTAAAGAATTAAATGTAATTAAATGTTATTAAAGCTTAATGCATATTTAAAAGCCTATTTAAAGAATTAAAATGTAATTAAATGTTATTAAAGTTAATGCCTATTTAAAGAATAAAAATGTCTTTATAAAAGCTATATTAATTTATGTATAATAGGTTTCAATTATTAAGAATGCGTATTTAGAAATTTAATTGTAGACTTCTGAAATATTTTTAATATTCTTTAAATGATTATATATAAGGTATAGTTATATATCTAAATCAAGTTGTTCTCCCTCATTAGGGTCTCTTCAAAAAATCTCACTGTCTTTCATGTAAAAGTGTTATTTTAATAATGTTAAGTTAATAATGCTCATTTCTACATTGTCAGCTCAATTGGAAATTTTATATATTGATTTTCATCACCGAATCATTTCTAAAATTTTTGTTAATTATAATTTAAAAAGAATATTATTTGAAAAAAATTAAATTATTTAAAAGTAGTTATTTTAGTTATTTATAAGTATATATATATATATGTATATATTTGCATGGGCTCAAGAAAGTCAGGATTTTCTTCAAATAATTAATTTTATGCCAGATAAAAAGATTCGCATAAATATTTCATTTAAAAATAATGTGGAATGTTTTTGTTAGATGCTTATCAAAAAAAATTTTGTTTTGTTGGGGATGGCTGGACCATGTTTAGATCTTAGATATTTCTACGCCTAGTCTAAACAAAAACATCCATAGAATATAAATTTAAAAATCAATCTCTGTATTTTTTATTTCAGCTGCATGAATGAAGATAAATGACCAAACGCGTGAAAAGATGTTCCTCACGCGTCATTTGAATCCGCTAGTCAAAAACATTACTAAACCATTTATATCTGTGAAATATATCTGTCCCAATAATTCCCGCCCACGGAATGAAGAAGATTCCGAAACAATTCATATTCCCATAAACACAGGTCAGAAAGATGGAAAAAGGAGACTTCAAATTTGCTAGGAAAATGTGCAACACATAAAACCTTACGTTTAAACTATTTCATCATTTTTTTCTGCTTTACGATTTCGAAATTCAGTAAAAAAAAATATGGCAAGCATGTAGCCCGTGGACAAAGCAAACAAAGAAAATTGTTTATGGATTTTATTTTTGTCGTCGGTTCTTTCTGGGAGACCTTTGCACCCTTTATTATTATTATTTTTTTTGTACATTTTCCCCTTTCTTTGAACGTATCTTGCCTTGCGGATAAGTTACTTAATGCAATTCGATCATTCATTTAATTTGGCGATTCGGTCACAGGAGCTATCGTCTGCGAGTATTTATTGCTGTGGTTGGTTATGACAGGAAAATCAAATCAAGCCGTCTTCCGGAAGGATGTACTGGAAACGGTGCTCCATTTCTTTGTTTTCCTGACCCTTTTTTGTGTCGTAGTGTGACTCCTGGCTTGTATTGGATTGTTCTAGATTTCGAAAAGTTCTATTCGCAGAAAACTTTGTTTGATTTAGAGAGCGCACATTTAAGGAATAGCACTACTTATGTATGACTTTTGTTCAAAGATTACGCATTAACGATTTATCAGTCTGCTCAATCGAATGCTTATCAGTTTGTATTGAAATTTAGAATTTCAGAAAACTTTATTTTTATATAATTAATATGATGATTTAAAAAGTAGTTCATGAATATTTAAAGAATATTAATGTATTTATAAAAAGCTTTTAATATATTCATTCATGTACACTAAATTTATCACTAAGAATGTTCATATAAGAAATTTAATCGTTAACTTTTTATAAATTATTTAATTTGTTATAAATCTAAATCTTGGTTCACCTCTTTAACTCTCTACAAATATTTCACTGTTTTTGATGCAAAAAAGAATATTTTAATGATGACGATTTAATAATGTTCATTTCTACAATGTCAGCTCACTTTAAAATTTATAGATTTCTTTACTTCTTCGAATCATTTGTAATTTGTTTGTTATATAAGTTTTGAAAAAGGATATAATGTGAGAAAAAATAAATGATTTTTAAGGGTTCTTTAGTTATTTACAAGTACATATATATATATTTTTATGGACTGGAAGAATGTCATGATCTCCTTCAAATAAATAATTTTTGGCAGGTTAAAAGAAAAGATTCGCAAAAAAAGTTTTATTAAAAAAAAAAATAATGTTAAATGTTTTTTTTTTTTTTTTTTTTTTTTTTTATTTATCAAAAAAAAAAAAAAAAATTTTTTCTTCTTTTTTTAAAAAGGGGTAGGACCATGTTCACATCCTAGATATTTCTATATCTCTGTCTAAACAAAAACATCCACAGAATATAAATTAAAATTATTCACTTTATTTCATATTTCATCCGAATGAATAAAGATAAACGACCAAACTCATGAAAGATATTTCCTCACGCGTCATTTGAATCCGCTCGTCAAAAAAACATTACTAAACCATTTATATCTGTGAAATATATCTCTCTCAATAATTCCGCTCACGGAATGAAGAAGATTCCCAAAACAATTCATATTCTCATAAACACAGGTCAGAAAGATGGAAAAAATGAGACTTCAAATTCACAAAGGAAAACGCGCAGCATAAATTCTTACGTTTAAACTATTTCACCAATTTTTTTGATTTATGATTTCTAAATTCAGTAAAAATAAACATAAACCCCGTGAACAAAGTAAAAAAAGAAAATTCTTTATGGGGTTTATTTTTCTGACGTTTTTTTACCATTTAGAGACCTTTTTGTACTTTATCTTTTTTTGTTCATTCGTCCCTTCTTTTCAACGTATCTTTCCTTGCGGATAAGTTCTTTCGTCTTCATTCGACATTCATTTATTTTGGCGATTCGGTCGCAGGAGCTATCATCTGCGAGTATTTATTGCTGTGGCTGGTTATGACAGGAAAATCAGTCAAGCCGCGTCTTCCGGGTGGTGTAGTGGTAATGGTGCGCCATTTCTTTGTTTACTAACCCTTTGTGTCGCTGTGTGATTCCTGGCTTGTATTGGATTGTTCTAGATTTCGAAAAGTTCTTTTAGATCTTTTAAACATTGTAGAGAGAACGCACAATCACGGAATAATGTAAACTTATTCGATTTCTTTGTCCGAAGAATAAGCATTAATGAGCTATCAATCTGCTTAATAGAATGTTTAATTAGTTTGCATCTTTATTTGGGCATTAGAAGGGTCTGAAATTAAAATTATATTTTCTTTCCCAGTTTTACCAAATGTAGATTCTGAATCTTTGAAATGAAAATGTTCATAATAGCTCTACTAATTCATTTATATTACTTTCCCACATTAATATTGATTATTTTTAGAAATTTTATTGTTGATTTCATAAATATTTTAATATCCTTAAATGATTATATAAAAGCATTTTTATAAATATAAATCTTCTCAATTTTTTAGTTCTCTTCAAAAATATGACAAAGATGCAAAATTGATATTTTAGTAATGACTAATTAATAATGTTAATTTCTACATTGCCATCTCACTTCTACTTTTTTTATTTATTTCATCGAATCATATGTAATTGTTTTGTTAATTATGGTTTTAAAAAGGGATAATTTTGAGAAAAATTGAATTATTTATATGAGGTTATTAATTTTTATTATAGTTTATTATTATTATGGTTATTATAGTTATTTTTGGCAAGAATATATATATATATATATATTTATATATATATAATATATATTTGCATGGGCTGAAAGAAAGTAATAATTTTCTTCAAATAATTATTTTTTCAAAGGTAAAAAAATGATTCGCATAAAAGTTTCATTTAAACAAATAATATAAAATATTTTTCTTTGATGTTTATCAAAAAATTTTGTTTTGTTTAAAAAAGAGGCTTGACAATGTTTTCATCTTAGATGTTTCTATATCTCAGTCTAAACAAAAACAACCACAGAATAAAAATTTAAAAATTATTCTCTGTATTTTTATTTCAGCCGAATGAATAAAGATAAATGACCAAACTCGTGAAAGATGTTCCTCAACGTCATTTGAATCCGCTAGTCAAAAACATTACTAAACCATTTATATCTGTGAAATATCTGTCCCAATAATTCCCGCCCACGGAATGAAGAAGATTCCGGAAACAATTCATATTCCATAAACACAGGTCAGAAAGTTGGAAAAAGGAGACTTGAAATTCACAAGGAAAACGCGGACCATAAAAACTTTACGTTTAAACTATTTCGCCAATTTTTTTGATTTACGATTTTGTCAATTCAGTAAAAAATAAATATGTAGCCCGTAAGCAAAGTAAACAAAGAAAATTGTTTATGGGTTTATTTTTGACGTTGTTTCTTTCTTGGGAGACCTTTTTGTACTTTATTTTTTTGGCCATTCTTCCCTTTCTTTCCACCTATCTTTCCTTGCGGATAAGTTCCTTATGTCATTCAATTATTCATTTAATTTGGCGATTCGGTCGCAGAAGTTATCTCATGCGAGTATTTATTGCTGTCACTGGTTATGACAGGAAAATCAGCCAAGTCGCTTCTTCCGGAAGGTGTAGTGGAAATGGTGCGCCATTTCTTTGTTTCCTAACCCTTTTTGTGTCGCAGTTTGACTCCTGGCTTGTATTGAAGTTGCTCTTGATTTCGAAAGTTCCATTCGCAGAAAACTTTGTTTGATTCAGAGCTCACATTTAAGGTATAGCACTAGCTTATGTATGTAGCTTTGTAGCACTAGCTTATGATTTAGAGAGAATTACAGTGAAGGAATAATGCTAACTTATTCAAGATTTATCAAAGATTAAGCATTAACTTGATCAGTCTGAGTTATCGAATGCTTATTAGTTTGTATCATTCTTTTGTACATTGAAGGGACTGAAATTTAAAATTATATTTTCCTATATACTTAGTATGAATAATCAAATTTAGATTATGAATATTTAAAGCATAAAATGTCTTTGTAAAAGCTTTTAACTCAGGCATACTACGTTTCATTATTAAATTTATCATTAAGAATATTAATTACAGATTTCATAAATATTTTAATATTCTTACATGATTATATGTAAAAACATATTTATAAATCTAAATCTCGGTTCTTCTTTTAGGTCTCTACAAATATTTCTTTGTTTTTGATGCAAAAAAAGTGATATTTTAATAACGACGAGTTAATAATGTTCATTTCTAAATTGTCAGCTAACTTTAAAATTTTAAAGATTTATTTATTCTTCCAGGATCATTTGTAAATGTTTTGTTAATTATGGTTTTAAAAACGATATAATTTAAGAAAATTATATTTTTAAGTGGCTATTGTAGATATAAGTATATATATATTTTTTATGGACTGGTAAGAATGTCATGATTTCCTTCAAATTATTAATTTTTTTCGGCAGATAAAAAAAGATTTGCATGAATGTTTCATTTAAAAAAAAAAATGTGAATGTTTTCTTGGATGTTTTTTTTTATTTGTTTTTAAAAAAATGGGTGGACCATATTTAGATCCTAGATATTCTATAGCTCAGTCTAAACAAAAATATCCACAGAATATATATTTAAAATTATCCGCTTTTATTTTATATTTAAGCGGAATGAATAAAGATAAATGACCAAACTCGTGAAAAATGTTCGTCACGAGTCATTTGAATCCGCTCGTCAAAAACATTACTAAACCATTTATATCTGTGAAATATCTCTCTCTCAATAATTCCCGCCCACGGAATGAAGAAGATTCCGAAAAACAATTCATATTCCCATAAAACATAGGTCAGAAAGACGGAAAAATGGACTTCAAATTCACAAGGAAAATGCGCACCATAAAACCTTACATTTAAACTATTTCACCAACTTTTTTGATTTACGATTTCTAAATTCAGTAAAAAAATAAACATGTAACCCCGTGAACAAAGTAAAAGAAAATTCTTTATGGGGTTTTATTTTTCGACGTTGTTTTTCCTGGGATACCTTTTTGTACTTTATCTTTTTTGTACATTCTTCCCTTTCTTTCAACGCATCTTTCCTAGCGGATAAGTTCCTTATTGCCATTCGATCATTCATTTAATTTGGCTATTCGGTCACAGAAGCTATCGTCTGCGAGTATTTATTGCTGTGGCTGGTTATGACAGGAAAATCAGTCAAGCCGCGTCTTCCGGGTGGTGTAGTGGTAATGGTGCGCCATTTCTTTGTTTCCTAACCATTTTGTGTCGCTGTGTGACTCCTGGCTTGTTTTGGATTGTTCTAGATTTCGAAAAGTTCTATTTGTAGGAAACATTGTAGAGAGAACGCACTGTAAAGGAATAATGTAAACTTATTCGATTCAAAAGATTAAGCATTGACGATTTATCAGTCTGAATAATCGAATGTTTATTAGTTCATTCTTTCTTTGGGCATTGAAGGGACTGGAATTAAAATTATATTTTCCTACTTTATACTTAGTATAATGAACCAAATGTAGATTCTGAATCTTTAGAGAATAAAAATGTCTTCATAAAAAAGCTCTACTATTCATTTATATTACGTTCAATTATTAATCAAAAATTGCTCATTTTAGAAATTTTATTGTTGATTTCATAAATATTTTAATATCCTTAAATGATTATATATAAAGCATTTTTATAAATTTAAATCTTTGTTCAATTTTTTAGTTCTCTTCAAAAATATGACTGGTTTTGATGCAAAATATTGATATTTTAGTAATGACTAATTAATAATGTTGATTTCTACATTGCCATCTCACTTCGAAATAATATGATTTATTTATTTCATCGAATCATATGTAATTTTTTGTTAATTATGGTTTAAAAAGGATATAGTTTGAGAAAAATTGAATTATTTATAAATGGTTATTAATTTTTATATTATAGTTTATTATTATTATGGTTATTATAGTTATTTTTGCAAGAATATATAATTATTTTTGCAATATATATATATATTTTCCATGGACTGAAAGAAAGTAATAATTTTTCAAATAATTATTTTTCAAAGGCAAAAAGTGATTCGCATAAAAGTTTCATTAAAACAAACTAATATAAAATATTTTTTTCTTTGATGTTTATCAAAAAAATTTTGTTTTGTTTAAAAAAATTGAGGCTTGACAATGTTTTCATCCTAGATGTTTCTATATCTCAGTCTAAACAAAAACAACCACAGAATATAAATTTAAAATTATTCTCTGTATTTTATATTTTTCAGCCGAATGAATAAAGATAAATGACCAAACTCGTGAAAGATGTTCCCTCATACGTCATTTGAATCCGCTCGTCAAAAACATTACTAAACCATTTATATCTGTGAAATATCTCTGTCTCAATAATTCCCGCCCACGGAATGAAGAAGATTCCGGAAACAATTCATATTTCCATAAACACAGGTCAGAAAGTTGGAAAAAGTAGACTTCAAATTCACAAGGAAAACGCGGACCATAAAACTTTGTTTAAACTATTTCGCCAATTTTTTTTGATTTACGATTTTGTCAATTCAGTAAAAAATAAATATGTAGCCCGTGAACAAAGTAAACAAAGAAAATTGTTTATGGGTTTTATTTTTGGCGTTCTTTCTTTCTGGGAGACATTTTTGTACTTTATTTTTTTTTGCCATTCTTCCATTTCTTTCAACCTATTTTTCCTTGTGGATAAGTTCCTTGATGTCATTCGATTATTCATTTAATTTGGCGATTCGGTCGCAGAAGCTATCATCTGCGAGTATTTATTGCTGTGGCTGGTTATGACTGGAAAATCAGTCAAGCCGCTTCTTCCGGGTGGTGTAGTGGAAATGGTGCGCCATTTCTTTGTTTCCTAACTCTTCTGTATCGCAGTGTGACTCCTAGCTTGTATTGGATTGCTCTTGAGATTTCGGAAGTTCCATTCGCAGAAAACTTTGTTTGATTTAGATGATTTAGAATTTACAGTGAAGGAATAATGCTAACTTATTTAAGCCATTTATCCAAAGATTAAGCGTTAACAATTTATCAGTCTGAGTAATTGAATGCTTATTAGTTTGTATCATTCTTTGTGCATTGAAAGGACTGGAATTTAAAATTATATTTTCCTATATACTTAGCATGAATAATCAAATTTAGATTATTAATCTTTAAAAATGCTTTGAAATGTCTTTTTAAGGCATACTACGTTTCATTATTAAGATTGCTTCATTAAGAATAATAATTACAGATTTCATGAATATTTTAATATTCTTACATGATTATATGTGAAGCATATTTATAAATCTAAATCTCGGTTCTTTTATTTAGGTCTCTACAAAACTTTCTTTGTTATTGATGCAAAAAGTGACATTTTAATAATGACGAGTTAATAATGTTCATTTCTAAATTGTCAGCTAACTTTAAAATTTTAAAGATTTATTTACTTCATAGGATCATTTGTAAATGTTTTGTTAATTATGGTTTAAATACGATATAATTTAAGAAAATTATATTTATAGGTGGCTATTGTAGATATAATTATATATGTATTTCAAGGACTGGTAGAATGTCATGATTTCCTTCGAATAATTAATTTTTGGCAGATAAAAATGATTTGCATGAATATTTCATTTAAAAAAAATATTGCTAAATATTTTTCTTGGATGTTTATCAAAAACTTTTATATTTGTTTTTAAAAAAATGTGGCTGGACCATATTTAGATCCTACATATTTCTATATCTCAGTCTAAACAAAAACATCCACAGAATATATATTTAAAATTATTCGCTTTTATTTTATATTTCAAGCCGAATGAATAAAGATAAATGACCAAACTCGTGAAAAATGTTCCCTCACGCGTCATTTGAATCCGCTCGTCAAAAACGTTACTAAACCATTTATATCTGTGAAATATATCTCTCTCAATAATTCCCGCCCACGGAATGAAGAAGATTCAGAAAACAATTCATATTTCCATAAACACAGGTCAGAAAGACGGAAAAGGAGACTTCAAATTCACAAGGAAAACGCGCACCATAAAACCTTACATTTAAACTATTTCACCAATTTTTTTGATTTACGTTTTCTAAATTCAGTAAAAAAAATAAACATGTAGCCAGTGAACACAGTAAACAAAGGAAATTGCTTATGGTTTTTATTTTTGTCGTTGTTTCTTTCTGGGATACCTTTTTGTACTTTATTATTATTTTTTTGTACATTCTTCCCTTTCTTTCAACGCATCTTTCCTTGCTGATAAGTTCCTTAATGTCATTCGTTCATTCATTTAATTTGGCGATTCGGTCACAGAAGCTATCATCTGCGAGTATTTATTGCTGTGGCTAGTTATGACAGGAAAATCAGTCAAGCCGCGTCTTCTGGGTTGTGTAGTGGAAATGATGGGCCATTTCTTTGTTTCATAACCCTTTTGTGTCGCAGTGTGACTCCTGGCTTGTATTGGATTGTTCTAGATTTCGAATGTTCTATTCGCAGAATTTTTTTTTGATTCAGATCGCACTGTTAAGGAATAATACTAGTTTATGTAAGCCCTTGATTCAAAGATTACGCATTGACGATTTATCAGTCTGCATAATCGAATGTTTATTAGCTTGTATCATTCTTGTGCATTGAAAGGACTGGAATGTAAAATTGTATTTTCCTATATATTCAGTATGAGGAATCAAATGTAGATTATGAATATTTAAAATAATATATATATATATATATATATATATTTATACAGCTTTTTATAATATATTAAGTCATCTATACTAGATTTTATCAAAATTGCATATTTAGGAAATTTAATTGTAGACTTCATCAATATTTTAATATTCTTAAATGACTGCACATGACTTACATGACTAACACAGTTATAAACTTTAATCATTGCTCTTTTATATAGATTTCTGCAAAAATATCGCTGTTTTTTTATCCTAAGCATGATAGTTATATAATGACTGCTCATTTTATACAATACCTTCATTTCTACACTGTCAGCTCACTGAAATTTTATTGATTTATTTACTTCATCGAAGAATTCGAAATTTTTGTGTCGGTTAAGGTTTAAAACGGATATAATTTGTGAAAAAAATTAAATTACTTATAAGTGGTTATTGTAATTATTTATAATTATTATTTTCATTATTTTTATTATATTTTATTATTATTATGGTAATTTTAATTATTTTTGCAAGTATATATATATTTGCATGGACTGAAAGAAAGTAATGATTTTCTTCAAATAATTCATTTTAAATTAGATAAAAAGTAATTCACACAAAAGGTTTGTTTCAAAAAAAAAAGTGAAATATTTTTCTTTCATATTCATCAAAATATTTTTTCGTTTCGTTTTTTAAAAAAATTGACTAGTCTCTGTTTACATCCTGGATATTTCTATATCTCAGTCTAAACAAAAACATCCACAGAATATAAATTTAAAATTATTCTCTTTATTTTATACTATATTTCAGCCGAATAAATAAAGATAAATGACCAAACTCGTGAAAGATCTTCCCTCACGCGTCATTTGAATCCGCTCGTCAAAAACATTACTAAACCATTTATATCTGTGAAATATATCTCTCTCAATAATTCCCGCCCACGGAATGAAGAAGATTCCGAAAACAATTCATATTCCCATAAACACGGGTCAGAAAGATGGAAAAAGGAGCTTCAAATTCACAAGGAAAACGCACAGCATAAATCCTGACGTTTAAACTATTTCACCAATTTTTTTGATTTACGATATTTAAATTCAGTAAAAAAAAACATGTAGCCCGTGAACAAAATAAACAAAGAAAATTGTTTCTGGGTTTTATTTTTGTTTTTGTTTCTTTCTCTGGGAGACCTTTTTGTACTTTATTTATTTTTTTTTTGTTCATTCGTCCCGTCCTTTCAACGTAACTTTCCTTGCGGATAAGTTCCTTAACGTCATTCGATCATTCATTTAATTTGGCGATTCGGTCGCAGGAGCTATCATCTGCGGTATTTATTGCTGTGGCTGGTTATGACAGGAGAATCAGTGAAGCCGCGTCTTCCGGGTGACGTAGTGAAAAATGGTGCGCCATTTCTTTGTTTCCGAACCCTTTTGTGTCGCACTGTGACTCCTGGCTTGTATGGGATTGTTCTAGATTTCGAAAAGTTCTATTCGCAGAAAACTTTGTTCGATTTAGAGAGAATGTACAGTAAAGGAATAATGCTGACTTATTCAATCCCTTTGTTCAAAGATTATGTGTTAACAATTGATCAGTTTGTGTAATCGAATGTTTATTATTTTATATCATTCTTGTTGTATTGATAGGATTGAAATTTAAAATTATATTTTCTTATATAAAAAGCATGAGAAATCAAATGTAGATTATGAATATTTACAGAATAAAAATGCCTTTGTAAAAACTCAATTAATTCATGTATACTAGGTTTCATTATTAAGAGTGCTTATTTTAGAAATTTAATTGTAGAATTCATAATTAATTTACTATACTTACATCATTAAAGCATAGTTAAATCGTTGTTCACCTGTTTATGTCTCTACAAAAATTCCACTGTTTTTGTTGCAAAATGTGATATTTTAATGATGACGAGTTAATAATGCTCATTTCTACATTGTCAGCTCAATTTGAAATTTATAGATTTATTTACTTCATCGATTCATTTGTGATTTTTTCGTTAATTATGGTTTGAAAATATATAATATTAAATTATTTGCAAACGGTATTTTAGCTATATATAATTATATATAAGTATATTCATGGACTGTAAGAACATGAATTTCTTCAAATAATTAATATTTTGCCAGATGAAAAACGACTTGTCTAAAAATTTCATTTAGAAAAAATAATGTGAAATGTTTTTCTTCGATGTTTATCAAAAAAACTTTTTGTTTTGTTTTAAAAAAGGGGCTGGAACATGTTTTCATCCTAGGTATTTCTATATTTCAGTCTAAAGAAAAGCATCCACTTAATATAAACTTAAAACTATTCTCAGTATTGTATATTTCAGACGAATGAATAAAGATAAATGACCGAATTCGTGATAGATGTTCCTTTACGCGTCATTTGAATTCACTCGTCAAAAACATTACTAAACCATTTATATCTGTGAAATATATCTGTCCCAATAATTCCCGCCCAAGATTCCGAAAGATTCCGAAAACAATTCATATTCCCATAAACACAGGTCAGAAAGATGGAAAAAGGAGACTTCAAATTTGCAAGGAAAACGCGCACCATAAAACCTTACGTTTAAACTATTTCACCATTTTTTTTTTTTTTTTTTTACGATTTCGAAATTCAGTAAAAAATAAACATGTAGCCCATTAACAAAGTAAACAAAGAAAATTGTTTCTGGGTTTTATTTCTGTCGTTGTTTCTTTCTTTGGGAGACCTTTTTGTACTTTATTTTTTTGTACATTCTTTCCTTTCTTTCAACGTATCTTTCCTTGCGAATAAGTTTCTTGATGTCATTCGATCATTCATTTAATTTGGCGATTCGGTCGCAGAAGCTATTATCTGCGAGTATTTATTGCTGTGGCTGGTTATGACAGGAAAATCAGTCAAGCCGCGTCTTCCGGTGGTGTAGTGGAAATGGTGAGCCATTTCTTAGTTTCCCATCCCTTTTGTGTCGCAGTGTGACTCCTGGTTTGTATTGAATTGTTCTAGATTTCGAAAGTTCTATTAGCAGAAAACTTTGTTTGATTCAGAGAGCGCACATTTAAGGAATAGCACTAGCTTATGTATGACTTTCGTTCAAATATTACGCATTAACGATTTATCAGTCTGCGCAGTCGAATTAGTTTGTATATTAAAAAAAAGATTAAAATTTAAAATTACAGAAATCTTTATTTTATTTAATTAATATGACGATTTAAACATAGAATATGAATATTTGAAAAATATTATTATATTTATAAAATATTTTAATATATTAATTCATGCATGCAAGATTTTATCATAAAATTGTGTATTTAAGAAATTTATTTGTAATGTTCATAAATATTTTAATATTCTTATATGATTATGTTGTTGTAACATATGGCTTTATTTGAAATCAATCCATCACAATAAGGATCACAGATAAAGAAGGATCCAGCAGAACAAAGCAAACATTCCGCAATACAGCAATTGGCAATAAGTTTGTCTCACATACGACAAATATCAAAGGGGAGAAAGTAAATAAAGGAGGTAGACACTTTATTTCTGTTCATGAGGCTTATGGCTTCCCAATATAATTGCAAGACTTCTCTTTGGCGCTGAGCCTCCCTGTTCAGTCCTGGGCACTTCAAAAGATGTTCAGAATTCATTGTTCCAGCTCTACTACATATTGGTCAAATGTTCGAAGCGAGGACACCTATCCTGTCAAGGTGTTCTGCAAGACAATCGTGCCCGGTTCTTAATCGAAAGCTGGTAACCGTCTCTTTATGTGGTCTTGTGTTAAATATTTTCCAGTTGTCTTGAATATTGTGCAACTTTTTGGCCTTTAGATTCAGGTATGAGATTGTACTTCGGTTTCTTAAAACGTTTCTATGAATATATTTTTAAAAGAATCTGGTAGAACTTGTTTCTTTCCAATATTCACGGGGTTTCTTTTCTTTGAAGTGAATCTGCTGCTTCATTCCACTGGAATACAATTTGTTCGCTTTAGTTCTTAAATATTTGATATTCTTACATTATATATAAACATAATTATAAATCTAAAGCTTTGTTCGATTCTTTAGTTTACTGAATTTTACAAATTTTTTTGATTTAAGATTTCTAAATTCATTAAAAAAAAACACGTATCCCGTGAATAAAATAAACAAAATTGTTTATGGGTTTTATTTTGTTTGTTTTTGCAGTTGTTCCTTTCTGAAAGACCTTTTTTGTACTTTATTATTAGTTTTTTTGTACATCCTTCCCTTTCTTTCAACGTATCATTCCTTGCGGATAAGTTCCTTAATGCCATTCGTTCATTCATTTAATTTGGCGATTCGGTCACAGAAGCTATCATCCGCGAGTATTTATTGCTGTGGCTGGTTATGACAGGAAAATCAGTCAAGCCGTGTCTTCCGGTGGTGTAGTGGAAATCGTGCGCCATTTCTTTGTTTCCTGACCTTTTGTGTCGCACTGTGACTCCTGGCTTGTATCGGATTGTTCTAGATTTCGAAAGTTCTTTTCGCAGAAAACTTTGTTCGATTTAGAGAGAACGTACATTAAAGGAATAACACTAGCTTATATAAGTTCAAAGAATACGCATTAACAATTTATTAGTCTGCGTCATCGAATGTTTATTAGTTTATAACATTCTTTTTTCTATTGAATGGATTGAAATTTAAAATTATAGGAATCTTTATTTTTATATAATTATTTCGATGTATCAAATGTAGATTAGGAATATTTAAAGAATAAAAATGTATTTATAAAAGCTTTCAATAATCTATTAATTCTTGTATACATTTATCATTGATTGCGTATTTAAGAAATTTAATTTTAAACTTCTCAAATTGTTTTATATTCTTACTTGATTATATAGAAAACATTGTTATAAATCTAAAACGTGGTTCTATTCTGTAGTTTTCTATATATACTAGGATAGGAAATAAGATATTTTATGGGATATAACAATTAATAATGCTGATTTATTTGTAATTTTGTTTCAGTATCTTAAGAATTAAAAATTATGTAATTTAAATTAAAATAGAGTTTATATAAATTATTTATAAGTGGTAAATTGCTAATCATGTATAACTATTTTGTGTATCTCAATGTAAAATATTTATGTGCATTTGTAAATGTAAATATACTAGATGTATCGTAAGTTTTAGCTTGTAAATACTTTGCTTTTATTTTAAATTGGTTTAGTTACATATTTTATGACCTTTACTTATTTTCTTGATTCTAAAAATATTATAAAATGTCTTCAATTTCTTTCCTTCTGTAAGTGTATTCAAAATTATGGTGTTTATTTAAGAAATGTTACTACTTTCAAAAAATGCATGAACAACTGCTTACATTAAATAAATGTTCATATAATATCTTTACATATATATTTGGTTATAAATAGCAACTCATCTTTTTTGTATATGATATTTTAT
Source organism: Caerostris extrusa (assembly GCA_021605095.1). Classification (NCBI taxonomy): domain Eukaryota; kingdom Metazoa; phylum Arthropoda; class Arachnida; order Araneae; family Araneidae; genus Caerostris; species Caerostris extrusa. The sequence continues at coordinate 30,094 of BPLR01016048.1, read as the reverse complement.
GTATTGATAGCATTTCAAGTAGTATATAAAATAATGTTATAATTTAGAGGGAAAAAAATTTAAAAGTATGATAAAGATTACAATTTTCAAAAATAATTATATAAGTGGCAAGAGCTTAATATCGTTGAGAGTGCAATGTCTGAACAAAGTATTTTAATTAAATTATAAATGAGGGGCCTTAATTGTTGTTTATAAAGGAGCCTAACGCATCACATAATAGCAATGGCTGCAGGAATATCACATGGTATAACTTCCATTATATGGAATTGTTCTTCAGAGATTCTATAGGCTTGCCTCAGACGTAGATTAGCAGCAACGGAAAATAAGGATTACTATTTAACGATGACGGCGAGGTGAAATCAAAATATGAACGAAGCTATTTTCCATAAAAGATCTATTAATAATAAAAATTAAATAAGATTAAGATTGCATAAAATCAAAATAGAAAGTTAATTCACATGCACTTATTTTTAAAAGAACCTAATTAAAAACCATCAGATCAGTTATATTTAAAAATATTACTTACTACAATAATTGTTTATATTAAGACCCCTTTTTTCCAGCATTTAATGTGTTTAAGGCAACAAAAATATTGCATTATTGTAAATAAAACAATGTATACGCAGTAAACAAACACTTTTGTTAAATAATATATTTTTGCGAATTAAGTATATACAAATTTTGACTAACTAGAAATTTCATTGATTTTCCTAAAAGCATGATTAAGAAACAAAGTTTCATAGTAGTCTAGTTTTATTTAAAAGGTTTCTACAACGAAATTGTATTTTACTTAAATTTTTAATATTTAATTTTTTATGATAAATCTCAAAATTAAATCCTAAAGAGAGAAATAAAACAGTAAACATATAAGTTATATCAATTTTATACATCTCCACATTCACATTTACACATTCACATTGCATATTACATTGCATATTCATATTCACATTGCACATTACATTACATATTCATATTCACATTGCCCATTATATTACCTATTCACCTTCACATTGCACTTATATTACCTATTCCCATTCACATTGCCCATTACACTACATAATTCAAATTTACGTATTCACATTACATTATATATTCATATTTATGTATTATTCAATATAAATGGAAATAAAGTCCGTATTGATTACAATTATTCATCTTTTTTTCTAAATGTCACTAACTAAATATGAAACAGGGAATTATTTTGGAATTAGAATTAATAAAGCAAATTTCAAAACACAAGATAATCAATAAATTTTCTTTACTCCATTTAATGATGCAATATGTTTAAAAAATATTTTTTCATCAACAATACAAATCCTCCACTGTATTAAGAAAAGCATTCTTAAATCGTTTTTTTTTCCTGGACTTCCATAAGTAAAGTATTCAATATTTTTTTTTGTATTTTATCGCACAAAACATAATCCACTTAAGAACTAAAAGAGATGATTTATATTGCTAAAAAGAATGAATTTCAGTTCTTCGATTGTCTTCCAAAAAAAGGTCAGAAAAAAAGATGAGGGGTGAACGAAAAAGGTGTTTTTAATGGCATCATCAACTCTTTGAAAGCTTTGATAGAAATAAGTCTTTACTTATCAATTGTACAAGTGTTATATCTTTTTGTATCACTTAATTCTGAAAATCTTTGTAAAAAAAAAAAAGGAATCTTTGTATTTAAAAAAATTGAATGCATTTTTGTTTTAAGATGTGTTATATTTAAAAATAATTGTAACTTTGATATCGTATAAATAAACATTATCTAATAATTTTTATTGCAACGTTATAGTAAAAAAATAGCTATTGTATTTTAAATGATATCTAAATGTAAACCAGACAAATAATACAGAATTTTGAAGATATTTAGTATATTAGCAGGGTTTTGAATAAAAACCATGGATTGTTATATTTCAAGATTAATTAAGTAAAAAACTTTTAACGAGCTGAACTTTGATGTAACACGGACGCGGAGTAACAATGCCCCCCGCACTTACTATATATGAATGGAAATCGTTGCACTATTGCAGAACATTGCAAAAAAAAAGTAATATTAGTAAAAAAACAGTATATTATTGTAAGAATAATAAAATAAATAATATATTTTAGGGAATAATGAAATTCACTATTTTATGCTCTAAATACGATATTTCACTATCGTGGATTGATATAGGTTGAATTAAAGCTATATAAATTCATTACAGAGCTTTAACAATATAACTTTATGATCTTCAGAAAAATGTAATTTATTTTATACATAATAAATATCATTCGCATTGGTTGTTATGTAGTTTTAATTATTTTTCAAACTTGTCTTAAAATTTTATAATGAATAACTGTATACAGAAAATATCTAACATTTTTTCTGCATCTTTTCATCATTTATATGAATTATATTTGCTATAATTCACATTCAATACGAAAAAAATATTTTCTGTAAACTCTAATTTAATATCAGAAAAACGTCTACATATAAAATATAAATTTTTATACAAATTTAAATTTAATAAAAAAAAAACGAATCAACATTTTAAATTTAAAATATCTTCATTATTTTAAAGAAATATTCATTTCATTTCTTTTCACACTATATCACAACTCTGCATAATATGGTATTAGATTTCTATGGTATTATGACCACAATTACACCAAACTGTATAGCTCAACCACACTTTTCTCTTCCATAATTGGCAACCAAAGCCGTATAGCATACAACATATAAGCAATTTGCATGCAATATATATGCAATTAGCAAGCAATACATGGTTAATGTACTAAAAATCAGTATTGAACTGTTCTTTTCATGCATAAGTTCAAAATTAGCTTGCAAAGCGATGATAGAAAATGTTGAATCGGAGGGAACTTGAAATCTGCTAACTTTCATCAAGTCAGTAAAAGATATTCATAAATAATATATATGTATTGGGTAGTATCTCTTTCGCTACGCACGCCTGTATTCCTGTCTTCCTAAGAAACTTCTTAACTCTATAGATATGGCATGATTAACTGCTTATGGGAGCTCTAATAACAAAGCAAAATATAATATATGCATTGTACGAATAGGCATTAAACTACCTGGGCTCGTGAAAGAATATTTTAATTTTTTTTTTCAACTTTCTTTGAAATATATAATAAATTTCTTTGAATAAACAGAAATTATCCAACATTTTTTTGTATCATTTCATCATTTATATGAATTATTTCTGCTAGGATTGACAATCATTACAAATGTATACATTCTATAAACTGTAATTTAATATCAGAAAAAAATCTACATAAAAACATTATTTTTTTATTTAAATACAAATTTAACAAAAAAACAAATTACCATTTTAAATTTAAAATATCTTCATGACTCCAAAAATATTAATTTCATTCCTTTTCATGCTAAATCACAACCGCATAAGAATATGGTACCAAATTTCTATGTTTGCCAACTATTCCATCAAACTATATAACTTGACCACGCTTTTCACTTCCAAATTTGGTAATCAAAGCCATCCACATGCAACACATATATAATTTACATGAAAAGCAGACGCTATTAACATGCAAAATATATATCCAATATACTAAAAATCATATCAGTAGTGATCCGTTCTTTTAAAACAAAATTACAGAATTAGCTTTTAAAGCAATGGTATACATTGTTAAGTATGGTATAACTTGAATCTGTTAACTTTGATCAAACCAGTAGAGGGATATTCATAAGTGTGAAATAATACCCATGTATTGGGTAGTATCTGGGATACCGATATATTCCTGTTTTTTTATGTGAAGATTTTTAACTCTATAGATATGGTGTTTAAAGTGATTATGTGAGCTCTAATAACAAAGCAAAAGGTAACATAAGCATTGCACAAAGTTAACACCAATAATACATTAACTACCTTGGGCTCGTAAAAACTTATTTTCAATTAGTTTATATTACTTTTTTCAACTTGTCTTGAAATACATATTGAATAACAATAAACTGAAATTATTTTACATATTTTCTGTATCTTTTTCACCATTTATCTTAATTATTTCTGCTGCAATTGAAATTGATTAGAAACAAAAATATTTACTATATCTGTAACTGTAAAAAGTATTTTTTTTATAAACTTAATATCAGAATGATATTTGCACATAAAAACATTAATTTTTTACTTAAATTTAAAACTAAATAAGAAAATGAATGAAACAGTGAACTATTAGAAATAGCGAATTTCAAATTGAAATATCTTTATTATTCCATAAGAATATTCATTTCATTCCTTTTCGTACTAAATCAAAACTCAGCAAAGAATGTGGCACTAGATTTCTATATCTGCCCCACCATTACGCCAAACTATGGCTCGACCACGCTTTTCATTTCCACATTTGGCAAGCAAAGTCATCCAGCAGAATGTCCTCTGGTCCACTCTAACGATCTACTTGATAGTGATATCCCTAATTCAGAAGACCTCCAAATGACTGCTCGCATTCACTGCTTCCGACCGCGGAAATTGTTAGGATGGCTGTTGCTCAACAACAGGCCTCGCTAACGAATGGGATTACAGGCAATTGCCATTTTTGATCCCACAGGACAAAGAAGATCCTCTACTCGCTTGTTTGTCTTTCTTTTATTTACTCCAAGAAAACAGTTGATATGGGCCTTTGTAAGGTGCTTTAGGGAAGTATAAGGTTTGTTTAATTTTTCTTAGGTAATGGAGATAGAAATTACTTGTATTTTTCGAATATAGTAATTATTTTTACCAGAGGACATAAACAAAGACACAATTTCATGAAAAAGAAAGCACGTTATAAAGAAAGCAATTGTTGTATTTCTGATGTTTAGAAGTTATGAATAGGGTATTATATTTTTATATCCATTTTAATTATTGTTTCAAATTTCAATTTAAAAATATGTGTGATACTTGCAATTTTTCATAAAATAGGAAAGAAAAAAATATGAAACAAATTAAATTGTATAGACTGAAAGCCATATCAGTAACGATCTGTTCTGTTTTCGCATAAGTCCACACTTAACTTGCAAAGAGATGGTAAATATTGTTGGGTCGGAGAGTACTTGGAATCTTTAAACTTTGATCAAACTAGTAAAATATATTTATAAATACGAAATCATATCCGTACGTTGCATAGTATCTCTTTGTCCAGACACACATACATATTTCAGTTTTATTAAATGAGCCTTTTTTAACTCTATAGATATGGAATACTTAATTGTATATGTGGGTGCTAATGACAAAAGGTAATATATGAATTGCCCGAAGATAACATTAATCTGCTCTAGGCTCGTGGATACTTATTTTCAACTAAGCCTTTTTAATTCTTTTCAACTTGCCTTGAACTGTATAATGAATAATGATAAAGACAAATTATCTAACATTTTTGTGTCTTTTCATCAATTATCTGAATTATTTCTGCTATGATTGACAATCATTAGAAAAAAATCTATAAGCTCTAATAAGCTTAATATCAGAAGAAAACTTGTACATAGAAATCCTTCATAATAAACGAATCTTCATTTGAAATATAAAATATATTCATTATTCCATAAGAATATTCATTTCATTCCTTATTCATACTAAATCACATTCTTTTTCAGCACAAGAATATGGCACTAGATTTCTATATCTGCCCCACCATTACGCCAAACTATGGCTCGACCACGCTTTTCACTTCCACATTTGGCAAGCAAAGCCATCCCGCAGAATGTCCTCTGGTCCACTCTAACGATCTACTTGATAGTGATATCCCTAATTCAGAAGACCTCCAAATGACTGCTCGCATTCACTGCTTCCGACCGCGGAAATTCGTTAGGATGACTGTTGCTCAACAACGTGCCTCGCTAACGAATGGGATTACAGGCAATTGCCATTTTTGATCCCACAGGACACAAAGATCCTCTACTCGCTTGTTTGTCTTTCTTTTTTATTTACTCCAAGGAAACAGTTGATATGACTTTTCTTAGGGGCTTTAGAGAAGTATAGTATAAGGTTCGTTTAATTTTTTTCTTAGGTAATGGACATATAAATTACTTGTATTTTTCCAATGTACTAATTTTTTTTTGACTTAAACAAAGGCATAATTTCATGAAAAAAGAAAAAGCAATCATTGTATCATGGAAAAAAGCGATTGTATTTTTGATGTTTGGAATTTATGAATAGTGTATCGTATTTTTATATCCATTTTAATTATTGTTTCTAATTTCAATTTAAAATAATTGATGTTTGCAATTTTTCATAAAATATGAAACAAATAAAATTGCAAATATGATTTAATTCAGTTTGCGAGGGTTAAAAGCTACAAGTTTTGTAGTAAAATTTTTAATTACATTTTCCAACAAATTTTATAGTTCTGAGTATTATATCGTTATATATATAGTGAAAAATGTAGATTTGTGCAAATAATATAAACTATTTCTTTGCTGTTGTTTGAATTTCAGTTTAAAATATGTTTAATATTTGTAATTTTTTCCTAAAATATGAATGAATGAAATCTGAAATAAATAAAATTGTACAGACGATTTACTTCAATTTGATATGGATACATAAAAGTTTTGTAGTAAATCTTCTTAATTCCATTCTATCTTTAGATATATAATGAAAAATGTAAATTTGTTCAAATAATATAGACTATTTCTTTGTTGTTGAACATGAAATTTCAGTTTAAAATATGTTTCAATATTTTCAGTTTTTCATAAAATATGTAATAAATAAATATGAAACAAATAATTTTGTATAGACGCTTTAATTCAGTTTGAGATGGATACATAAAAGTTTTGTAGTGACACTTTTTGAATTCCATTTTTTTTCATAGCTATCTTTAACATTTCATAGCTATCTTTAACACATTTCATAGCTATCTTTAACACATTTCATAGCTATCTATTTTAGTATGCTATCTTTAAATATTCTTTAAATATGTAATGAAAAATATAGATTTCTGTAAATAAAATAGACTTTTCTTGTTGTTGGACATCGGCGAACATCATATACCACTTATATATTCCACGACCAGACCACCGACCGGTGAAAAGGGGAGGGCAGTGCCTTCTGGGAGGACTTTTAGAGATAACTGCTTCGCGATTACATGTTGTATGGAAGATAGAACTTGGAATCTGCTAAATTTGATCAAACCAGTAAAATATTTCCAAAAATGTGAAATAATATCCGTGTGTTGGGTAGTATCTCTTTGACTCAACGCATATAGATCACCCTCTTTCTATGTGAAACTTCTTAACTCTATAGATAAGACATGTTTAATTATTTATATGGGCTCGGATAATAAATCAAAAGTTAATATATGCATTGCACGAAGGTAACATTAAGTTACCTAGAGCTCGTGGTACCATATTTTCAACATCAAAAAAGTTTGCGCATGGAGTGACCAGTTTGATCTCCGGATCTAAATCTATTTAGTATGTCTGAAAGGCTTTAGAGATAATAATCAAGTGATTTGATTTAATAGGATTTGATTTAACACATCCTTCTAGAAACACCAAAAATTACACGATATCTTCAACATATCCCTGGATAACTTTTTTACTTCTCTCGCCTCTTTTATAGGGAGTTCTGCTAAAGATATGGTGTATTGGACAAATATAAAGGACATGATAAACTAAAACAGAGTACTATGGATAGCAATGCCATTGTGGATGATGATATGCTACAACAAAGATTACAAGAAATCGAATAACATCTTGATGGGCTTCATGGAGTTAATGATGTCCCTATAGAGATGTATTAAATTAAATCAAATTAAAAAATTAAATGAGACAAAAATTTAAAAAAAAAAATTTGTCTCAGTTGGGAATAATTTTCACTTATCTTCTCTTTTCATTTGCATTTGTAATAAACATTTGAAATTGTAAACAAATTTTGACAACACACCGCTGTTTTTTTTATTTGTTTATCTGTTTTCATTTGTATGTAATTAACAGTCTTTAGGTTCTTTTTTTAGTTGACATGAATTATTTTATTACCAATACTTTTATTTGTAAAGGAAACTAACGCTCGCTATATCAACTGTTTCTCACTGAATGTCTGATCCAGTGTATTGCATTACTGAGTCTTAGTCCATGCTCGCAGCTTAGCGAACAAACATGTCAAAAGAGCTGTTTAGTATTTCGAAAACGTTTGTGTTGATCTCTCCGCAGCATTTTATCGCCACTAAATACAACAAGAGGAAACGATGATCCAGCGTAGCAATTTTCTCTGAGCTTCTATGACGCCTTTTAAAGAGGGCTATGAATTTCCCAAGGGGCAATCTAAAAATTACAACCTCTACTTAACGATCCAGCCGAATAGCGGCTTGGTATTTACGATCATTATCGGCAGGATAAAACGAATTATTCTCAAGACCGCTAACACAGTCTACTAGGATATGTGGTATTACTTAATTGCCTCACATAAAGTCTCCTGTTTACTGTAGCTTTTCTGCTGATTTAAAAGTTCTTAAGGTTACCAGAACAAATATTTTTTGAAATGGGTGTACACACCGAAAGCATTTTTGAAATTGTGTAAAAGAAAGATGGCGTATAAATTCTAAGAATGTCTTACCGATTATTGTTTCAATTTCCATTTTATGTTTCAGAATGAAATTATTTGAAAAGGGGGGCATACCATAAAGATCTTTGAAAATAATAAAATTTTACTTATAATATACTGTTTGGAAACAAGACATATTCTATAATAATTTACAACGATAAAGTATTATTACAACTATCTGTATTGAATTACATATTATAACTGAGAATTATAATACATATATATATATATATACATTTTTACACTGTATGAAAGTAAACATTCCATACAAAGTAATTATATTAATTTTAGTTATAGTTACAAATCTTTTTTTTTTTTTTTTTTTTTTTTTTTTTTTTTTTTTTTTTTTTTTTGCATTTACCATTATATTTCCTTTATACAGACTAATTTATTTACATTTATTTTAATTATTAATTTATTTATTATTATTTATTATAATTGAAAATTATAATATATATATATATATATATATACATTTTTTTCAAAGTATTAAAGTAAACATTCTATACAAAGTAATTACATATAATTTAGTGAGAGTTAAAAAATCTACTATATTGTCATTATAAAGATTAATTTATTTAAATTTTAAATATTAATTTATTTATAAGTAATGATTTTTTTTTTATTTACTATTACATTGTCTTTGTATTCATATAAATGTATACAATATTTGACTGTAAAAAACTCATCTTAGGTATGTTGTTTATTCTTCTTATTTATTAGTTCATTATTATTTTAGTGTATTTGTTATTTATTAAATAATTCAATATTAATAACTTACTTACATTTATTTTAATTATTAATTTATTTATTATTATTGATTTATTTACATTATTTTTTAAATTTATTTACATTTACTTTCACATTGTCTTTACAATCGTATAAATGTATACATTATATGATTGTAGAAAACTCATCTTAGGTATTTAGTTTATTGTTGGTTCAATTCAAATTTCCATTATTTCCATACGTAAATCATCACTTCGAAACTTGCATTATGATTGCAATACATATTAAAATAACAGAAATATGTATGAAAATGATGCATTTATTTGTTAATATGAATAAAAATGTATTATTATACAAATGATTTTTAATGTAAAAATTTTATTTTACAATAGATTAATTTCTTACACATCCAACTCTTAATCATCTAGATTTTTGATTATTAGGAAAACGAAAAAAAAAAAAGTATTTTTAAATATAAATGATACTTGTATATTTTGAAACAGTAATTTACAGTTAAAAAATTGTCTCAGAAAGAAAATGGTAAATAATTTTTTAACCCCATAATTTCTGTTATATTTTTAATGAATAATAATTAAGTTACATACATTTTGTAGAATTTAAGACTATAAGTATACTCTCTATCAAAAGCTGCGTAATTAATTAAAGTTTTAAAATAAACATAGGTTTTTATATTTTTATTCCCATTTAATCAACTATGGATTAAATAAAGCATCTTCAACGTGAAGCTTTAATGAAAAAAACGCTAAAACATCTTAAGTAATTCATTAAAAAATTCTATTGTGGTTTTTAAAGTTTTTATCTAATTACTTTGTTAATGAAATCTTTGTAACGAATTGAAAAAAAAAATGTAAAAAGACTGAAATTAACTATCAGGTTAATTATAATGCATTATAAAAAATAACTTAATCTGTCCACATATTGAAGCAAAATGCATTTTATTTAATTATATTTTATGATTAAAAATATATCCTAGTTATTTATATAACGGCTATTGAAAAATCCACTTTTACAAAAGATAGTGTATGATTAAATTTTAAAAATATTCAATATCTGTAGATTTTTTTGTTAGTTTTAAAAATGTATGAAATTACAAACATTCTCCTTTTACAAAATATAAATTATTTTTGTAATAAAATCTTAGCATTATTGTTTTAATAATTACAGTGTTTTTCTCATAAAATAGATTATTATTATGATAAATATTTGTATTGTTCATTAGATATACTTTTAAAAACCACAAGTTCGTTTTTAGTCAAAAATGAAATGTTTAAATGAACTTCAAATTTATGTATTAAACAATAAATTTTTATTTACTATCAATTGAATATAATGCCTGGTTTTCCGGCAATATACAAAATAATTAGCTAAAATTAATGTTTTGATAAAGTATAAATTTAAGTACTCTTTTTTTGATAAAGTATGAATTTAAGTACGGTATTATTACTATTAAAATAAACTATACTGTATTAATTATTTTTCTGATATATACTTATTTTCATTATAAACATTCATTATTTGTCATTTACTTTATTAAATCTTACTTTCAATGCAAGATTTCATTTTAAATCTTATTTTATTTATATAAAAAATTAGTTTATTGGTAGTTAAAAATTGGTTACCTGATATTTACTAATTGTTAAAAAATATTTTACTAATTTATAGAGATAAGCTAAAAATGGGCTCTACGAAAATCGCTGAAATATATTTCATGTAAACAAGAATACAATATATAAAAAGCATATAAAATTATTTTTATTCCAGCAAAGGATTAACAAAAGCACTAGTTTAAAAGAAAAATACTGAATGAAATTGCATATATTTATATTGTATAAATGTGTTTGTTTGTTATTTACTGCATTTTGTTAATATTTCTAATTTTTTTTATCTCATGTTAATAAATATAACTCAATTCGTAACTATTGATAAATGATGAAGAGTAGATCAATATAATATTTTATTATCAATTTTAAATTGCAAAAATCAATATATCTTATATTATACATATATATATATATATATATATATATATATATATATATATATATATATATATATATAGTTATATATGTTCAATATTACATAGAAATTTTAAAATAATCCTTAAAGAGATGTTTTGTAATTTCATTTTATTTTATATTAGGCATTTCTTTACAAAAATATAAATAATAAATACCATTTTTATTCGTAAAGTAAAAATAAATTGTACATTATTTTTACTTTTATTTTCTTGTTTGTATTATATTAAATTAATAGAGACATTTGTATTATATTATATTAAATTAATTAGAGATAAATAATTTATAAAGAACAAACAGCGGCTAATTTTTATAGGTTCAATGACTTTGTTTGTATTATATTAAATTAATTTTATCATTATTTTTTTCTGTTTAACCACAGCAGGTTTATCTAGAATAAAAATAAAATCTCTAATTAGTTGTTCTTTTTTTTTTTTTTTTTTTTAAATATCAAAAAAAAAAAAAAATCATTCCCATTATGATCATGTTTACCCAATGTGATAAACATTGCAGACATTTTACATTCTTTTTTTTATGCGAACACTACATTATTTTTTTTCTATTTGCCCTAAGGTGAAAAGAGAATTGTTGAAAGATTTGATAAAACTTTTAAGCTCTATATTTCCACATGAGTAATGTTGAATTAATTAACGTGTTATTACTTATTTTCATGTTTAAATTTTTTTAATACCATCAGTTGTGATTCTTTTGAAATTCGTGTTAAGTAGTGAGATTTTCTTATTATAATGATAATATCTGATGATGATTAATTTATTATGCTATTTGCAGGTTATAAATTTTATTTATAACTAGCAAATAGCATAATATATATTTGCAAGTTATAATTTTTTTTAAAAATTGATATGGTTCCAAAGTAGTTTTGGAAATCATTAAAATTAATGTATTGTTTGACTTTTGAGAATTGCATCCTTTTGGAATCAATATAATATTTCCGTAAATTATGCGAAGATTTTAAAATTTGTTTTGTAGTTTTCTCATGCTTCATTTCTACAATTAAATAACTACAAAAAATTTGTGTTTTGTGAAAACTGTATTTTAGAAAAAAAAAATACAAGATTTAATTTATTTTTAATAATCTTCTCCATAAAGATCCGTAATTTATAATTTTATTCAGCAAAAATGGGTATTTATTTTGAGGTTTTGAAATAATTAGCATTTTGTGTAACCAAAAAATTTCTCATATTTTACAGACTTTTCTAATAATCTGTTATGCATCCTAATTAATTATGAAAGGTAAAATAACTGTTCAGGAGAGAATAATTAATATTTTCTTTTTTTCGTATATTACAAAATATTTCCTATTTAAAATCACTAAATTCAGTGAAGAACTAATAATTAGGTGAAAACGTTCAGTAATAAATTCAGGGACAAAGAAAAACATTCAAATATAGTAATCAGTCACGTTTGATTGTATTGCAAAAATGTAAATTCATGATTTAGTTGAATTTTATTTGTTTCTTGCATTTCATTAATTCGATATTTTCTTATCGGTCATTTAACATACTTAAAGTAGAATATTTTAATATTCTACATTAATCTGTGCTAGAGTAGTTACGGATTTTACTGATGAATCTCTCCCCTGCCCGATAGTCCTAACGCAGGTGCCAAAGTTTTCTCTGAGAATTTTTCTTTCTATGTCAATGTTGGGCGTGTTACTGCGTTCAACACAGTGATTCGAACAGCTGTGTCCCAGCTACACTGCCACTTGGATAAATTCACATAAGAGCTGTTGTCCTCTGTGATTCCAAGACTACTGAGTTGGTTAGCGTATCTGATAATAATCCCTTAACGCAAGACATTTTTGTATTGTCGTCTTCACCTTTAGAACTTGACATCTCTTGATAAAAATATCAGCCCCCAGTGGGTTCCTGCCACTATGAGGTACAAGGTAAGAAGAGTGCTTTGATCATGCTAAGTACTTCTCGACCTATACCCCTCTGTGATATTAAACATCTTGTTAAAGTATCAATCAAAACTTGTGCTCAGAAGGACCTTGCTGACCGTGTATCTCATAAGCCTTGGAGAAATGATATCTCAAAAAAGATGTGTAATGGCCCAAGGTACAGAGCGATTACTGAATTCCGCTTAGGCAACAGACATGGCTGTATAAAACATCTTTTTAGACTCAGAATTATTCCTTCCACAATTTGTACTCTATGCAGCCCTGGAGATTATATATAGCACTGGAGAGATTATATATAGCCCTGGAGAGAGAGCCCTAAAGACCTTTCCTGCCGAGTGTTACTGAGAGGACAGTGATATGTTAGATTAATGAACTATGTTTGTTTTGTGTTCTATTTTTTATTTATTCTTATCTCTTGTTTATAATCTGCCATTACAAATTAAAAAAAAACATTAATCTATGTTATTTTCCGAAAAGCTCCAAATTGATTTTGGATAGCATTAAAATTGAGAATCTTCATAGATGAAGAAAAAAATGTGACTTGGGAGATAAAGGTCCCGCTTGTTGCCATACACAATTATACAGATAAAAGTAAATTTTTTGTTCCCTGTGTTATAGTGAATACACATAGTTTTATTATATTATCTTTTATTTATTTAAGTCTAAACTAAAGCTATCTATGATTTTTAATATTCTACAGAATTGAATATTATTTAAAATACAGCAGTGGCAAATATTTTGTAAACCACTCTAAATTTCAAAAATAAATATATTTTAATAGAATATTTTTTTTTTTTAAAATTTACTTGACGTATTCCTCTTGTTTGATACTCTTCATATTAAAGTATGAAACAACAAAAAAACGAATAAAAGTTTAGCCGAAATAAAAATAATTGACAAAAATTAAAATATGTTTTTATTTGACAATCAAAAGAATATATAGCTAAAATATATTACGTTTAATACTGTGAATTAAATCTACTTTATCTCTCACAAAAAATTAAAATGCGAATTGCACTATTACACTTTGTTTTCATCATTTTTCCGAAATATTATTTTAAAAATTATCTTAATATATATATATATATATATATACATATATATAAATTGCCCATGCAGTCGGCTATTTATAAAAATACATATATTGCAGTTTCTGAAAAAAATTCTATTTTATCACATTTATTTTTCATAATATTACAAAGAAGATACCAATAAATATTACATAAAAGGAAATTGAATTCCTTATACGTATTGAAATACTTCTATTTCAAATATATAAAAGGAATACATTTCATTGAAATTTCTTTCTTCAGTACATGTTACAAAACTTCAGGAAGTAGAACGCTTATTTTAACATTTTTCAGTGAACAAGAAAAGTTTGTGTTCTACAAAATACATTCCAATATCTTCAGTAAAAAGATAAATGACATAAAATGGGCTGTACAAACAAAAAAGTCTGAAGTAGAAAATTGGTGAACATTCTTCATTTTTGGAACAGAATCCAAAGAAACCAACCGTGAAAAAATATTAAGAGTTGCAAAAGTTTCGCACTCTTCTTATAAAAATGCAGACCCTTCCGAAAAGTTGTAGCTCTGAAAGAAAGCCCTTTTTCTCTTTCAGCAGAATCAGAATTCAGTCAGCATGTGGTATTGAGTTTTGCCAAACCGCATGCGCTGCTAGAGCACATATGATTGCAAAAGCTTCGAACCTTTGATGACGTTAGACTTTTGACTCCAAAATTCGAAGTTTTTTTTTAAATAAAATGTTTGAATATGGACAAACAGTGAAGTTTTTGTTCAGTAATCCTGCACTTATTATGAATTATTGCCTATACTGACAAAATTCTGAAAAAAAGTTTAGTCAAGAATTGTGTATTAAGAATTATTGCACATATTAACATTTGAATTCTAAAAATAAGGTTATGCTTAGTCATCATGCACGTATTATAAATTATTGCATATATTAGATTTTGAAATCAGAAAAAAAGTATGGTTTAGTTTAGTTATGATGCATTTATTGCGAATAATTGCATATATTATCATTTGAATACTGAAAAACTGTAAAATGGTGTTTATTCATGATACATGTATTATGAATTATTGAATATATTAGCATTTGGATTCTGAAAAATGGAGGTTTTGTTTAGTCATGATTGATGCATTTAGAATTACTGCATATTTTTTACTATTTGAATTCTGAAAAAGAATTAAGGTTTCCTATAGTCATAATGCACGTGTTATGAATTACTGCATATAGTAGTATTTGAATTCTGAAATAAAAATGAATACATTTTTGTTTATTCGTGATACACGTGTTATGAATTAGTACATATATTAGTATTTGAATTTAGTTCTCGGTAAAAATATAGAAGATTTAGATTTAGAAGTGAAACCCTTCCACGAATCTTTAATTATATGTCTTTAAATGCGTTACATATTGTACGTTTCTATCTGTACACGTGTGGTGTTTGTGTGTATTGAAATAACGCCTTGTGTTCTCCAAAATGGGTCTCAAGTATCTCAAGCCCACTACACCTACTTATAATCCAGTTGCCCAACCTGCACACTACATATCCTAATAAATATATATAAATTGTTCATGCAGTTGGTTATTTATTAAAATATATATTGCAGTTTCTTACAAAAATTCTATTTTTCTATATATTTATATTTCATAACATTAAAAAGCAAGATACCAATAAATATTGCATGAAAGGAAATTGAATTTCTTATACTTATTGAAACAATTCTATTTCAAATATATAAAAGGAATACGTTGCATTGAAATTTCTTTCTCCTGTATACGTTGCAGACAGTAGAACGTTTATTTTAACATTTTTCAGTGAACAAGGAAAGTTTGTGTTCTACAAAATGCGTTCCAATATCTTCTGTAAAAAGATAAATGGCAGAAAATGGGTTGTACAAACAAAAAGTCTGAAGTAGAAAATTGGTGAACATTCTTCATTTTCCGGAACAGAATCCAAAGAAACCAACCGTGAAAAATATTAAGAGTTGCAAAAGTTTCGCACTCTTTTTATAAAAATGCAGACCGTTCCGAAAAGTTGTAGCTCTGAAAGAAAGCTTCTTTTCTCTTTCAGCAGAATCAGAATTCAGTCAGCATGTGGTATTGGAGTTTTGCCAAACCGCATGCTCTGCTCGAGCACATATGATTGCAAAAGATTCAGACCTTTGATGACGTTACACTTTTGACTCCAAAATTCGTAGTATTTTTAAATGAACTGTTTGAATTTTAGGACAAACAGTAAAGTTTTGTTTAGTCAACATGCTCGTATTAAAAATTATTGCATATACTGATATTAGAATGCTGAAAAAAGTAAAGTTTTATTTCTATCAAGATTAGAGTATTGTGAATTATTGCACATATTAACATTTTAATTTTGAAAAATTAATGGTTTGTTTAGTCATCATGCACTTATTATGAATTATGGCATATATTAGTTTTCGAAATCAGAAAAAGTATGGTTTAGTTTAATTATGATGCACTTATTGCGAATTATTGCATATATTATAATTTGAATACTAAAAATAGTAAAATGTTGTTTATTCATGATGCACGTATTATGAATTATTGAATATACGATCATTTGAATTCTGAAAAAGGAAGGTTTTGTTTAGTAATCATCGATGCATTTATAATAACTGCATATTTTATTATTAGAATTCTTGAAAAGAATAATTTTTTGTTTAGTCATAATGCACGTATTATGAATAATTGCATATACTAGTATTTGAATTCTGAAACAAAAATGAATAAAGTTCATTTATTCGGGATACACGTGTTATGAATTATTGCGTATATTAATATTTGAATTTAGTTTTCGGTAAAGAATTTGAAGATTTATATTTAGAATTGGATTCCTTTCACTCATCTTTAATTATATGTCATTAAATGTGTTACAATATTATACGTTTCTAACTGTACACTTGTGGTGTTCGTGCGTATTTATATAAAATTGTGTGTTTTCCAACTTGTGCCTGAAGTATCTCAACTCAACCACACCCAGTTACAATCCAGTTGCCCAACTTGCACATTACATATTTTAATAAACATATTTAAATTGCTCATGCAGTCGGCAATTTATATATTATACATTGCAGTTTCTTTAAAAAATTCTATTTTATCACATTTATTTTTCATAACATTAAAAAAGAAGATACCAATAAATGTTCCATGAAAGGAAATTGAATTTCTTATATTTATTGAAACACTTCTATTTCAAATATATAAAAGGAATACATTGCATTGAAATTTCTTTCTCCTGTATACGTTGCAGGATGTAGAACGCTTATTTTAACATTTCTCAGTCAACAAGAATAGTTTGTGTTCTACAAAAGGCATTCCAATATCTTCTGTAAAAAGATAAATGACAAAGAATGAGTTGCACAAACAAAAACGTCTGAAGTAGAAAATTGGTGAACATTCTTCATTTTCCGGAACAGAATCCAAAGAAACCAACCGTGAAAAATATTAAGAGTTGCAAAAGTTTCGCACTCTTTTTATAAAAAATGCAGACCGTTCCGAAAAGTTGTAGCTTGAAAAAAGCCCTTTTCTCTTTCACCAGAATCAGAATTCAGTCAGCATGTGGTATTGGAGTTTTGCCAAACCGCATGCGCTGCTCCAGCACAGATGATTACAAAAGATTCTTCGAACCTTTGATGACGTTAGACTTTTGACTTCAAAATTCGAAGTATTTTTAAATAAAATATTTGAATTCGACAAACAGTAGTATTTTGTTTTGTCATCATGCAAGTATTATGAATTATTGCATATACTGATATTTCAATCCTGAAAAAAGTAAAGTTTTTTTAGTCAAGATTATCGTATTATGAATTATTGCACATATTAACATTTGAATTCTGAAAAAATAAAGGTTTTGTTTAGTCATCATGCACGTATTATGAATTATGGAAAATGTTAGTTTTTGAAATCAGAAAAAGTATGGTTTAGTTTAGCTATGATGCATGTATTGCGGATTATTGAATAGATTGTGATTTGAATACTGAAACACTGTAAAACGTTGTGTATTCATGATGCAAGTATTCTGAATTATTGAATATATTAGCATTTGAATTCTGAAAAACGGAAGGTTTTGTTTAGTCATGATTGATGTATTTAGAATTACTGCATATTTTAGTATTTGAATTCTGGAAAAAAGCAAGGTTTTGTTTAGTTATAATGCACGTATTATAAATTATTGCATATACAAGTATTTGAATTTTGAAACAAAAAGGAGTAAATTTTATTTATTCGTGATGCACGTGTTATGAATTATTGCGTATATTAATATTTGAATTTATTTTTCGGTAGTAGAAGATTCAGATTTAGAAATGGATTCCTTCCACGCATCTTAATTATATGACTTTAAATGTGCTACATGTTGTACGTTTCGCTTGTACTGTAAGCGTCGTATCTGTACGCGTGTGGTGCTTGTGCGTATTTAAATAAAGCTGAGTGTTCTCCAACTTCTGCATCAAGTATCTGAACCTAACCACACCCAGTCACAATACAGTTGTCCAACCTGCACACCACAAATATTAATAAATGTATATATATAAAATGCTCGTGTAGTCGGCTGCTTGTAAAAATATATATTGCAGTTTTTGAAAAAAATAATCATATTTATTTTTCTTAATATTAAAAAGAAGATATCGATAAATATTACATGAAAAAGAAATTGAATTCCTTATGTTACTTATTGAAATACTTCTATTTCAAATATATAAAAAGGAGTAGATTGCATTGAAATTTCTTTCTCCAGCAGGAAGTAAAACGCTTATTTTAGCATTTCTCAGTGAACAATGAAAAGTTTGTGTTCTACAAAATGCGTTCCAATATCTTCTGTAAAAAGATAAATGACGTAAAAATGGGTTGTACAAACAAAAAAGTCTGAAGTAGAAAATTGGTGAACATTTTTCCTTTTCCGGAACAGAATCCAAAGAAACCAACCATGAAAAATATTAAGAGTTGCAAAAGTTTCGCACTCTTTTTATTTAAAATGCAGACCCTTCCGAAAAGTTGTAGCTCTGAAAGAAAGCCCTTTTCTCTTTCATCAGAATCAGAATTCAGTCAGCATGTGGTATTGGAGTTTTGCCAAACCGCATGCGCTGCTCCAGCACAGATGATTGCAAAAGATTCTTCGAACCTTTGATGACGTTAGACTTTTTGACTCCAAAATTCGAAGTTTTTTAAATAAAATGTTTGAATTTGGACAAACAGTAAAGTTTTGTTTAGTTATCATGTACGCTTGATGAGTTATTGCACATATTTGTATTTGAATTCTGAAAAAAAAAAATATCTTGCTTATGCATAAAGCACATATTAAGAATTATTACGTACACTAATATTTAAATTTGAAAAAAAGTTTGTTTTGTATAGTCATGATTAACGTATTATGAATTATTGCAAATATTAGTTTTTGAACTTGAAAAATGAAGTAAAGTTTTGTTCAGTCATATTGCATGTATTATGAATTATTGCATATATTTGAATTTGAGGAAAAAAAGAAAGTTTTGTTTATTCATGAAGATATTATGCAATACTAAAAACTATATTTTTAAATTTTACATATATTTCTGAAATAAAAATCTTTTTTGAAACTTTACGAAATGTGTATTTAGTAAATAGTACGACATTATAATACATATATATATCATTATTATGAATGTTGGGATTCATAAATTTATTATTTTCCTTAAAAATTAATTTAAAATATACAAATTATAAAAGAGTAAATAAATTTCACATTTTCCTTTCATTGCTAACATTTAGTTTTATTACTTTTTATGATATTTGTAATGAGTTATCAAAAATAAAAATTTTTAGTCAATATTTAAGTTAAGAAGGAATCAGTTATACTTTAGAATTTTTCTATATATATCTTTTAAAAATAATTATGGAAGATAATATTTTATTATGACGATGAAATTTATGAAATTTAAACTATTTTAATAGCAACATTTAAAGACAACTAACTAACTTATAACCAATAAAAACTAACTTATGCAAAGCAATAATATTGAACAACTGATACTACAATGTATATAAAACTGATTGCAAATATTTAAGAAAATTGCATAATGTGTCCTAATTTTTTTTTTAACTTGCTTTCTTTTATATATATATATATTTCTATAAATCTGTCAAAGAAATTTCTGTATTTTAAATAAACCTTTGACAAGATTTTTTATAATTTATTAAATTATATTATTAATTATTAAATATTCAGTAAGTGCTCCGTTTTTACTAAAATGATATAAATTTAAATTTAATTTAAATGCAGAAGAAATTTTATTCTAATATTTTTTTTTTGATAATTCACAAAATACAGTACAAAAACTTTTTAATTGATTTCTTTAAAAACGATGAACTAGTTAGATATAAATTAATTACCATAATTTAAACTGGTTTATTACAATCTCCACAAACCTTATAAACACTAATTGGACGATGAGTAAAATAAAATTATTTGATTAATGTACATCTATACAATTTAGATAAAAAAATCTTCAAAAATGCCTGTAAATTCATTACCGAAATTATAAATAAATCAATGTCATTCAATTGGGAAAATGTAATTTAGGATTCTCAGTATGATAGTAATCATTGCATAAAACCGGGATTTCTTTCCCGTGGTTCAGTAGCACTTGAATTATGTCATTACCACAGATAATATTTATCCAATTAGCGTTATGTTTTGGAGCTTCACTTGCACTAATGAACTATTGGACGCACTACTTTAATCAATATATCTGAGATAGAAAGCGAATCCATTAAGCATAATTATGCATCTAATTGCCAATTAAGCTATTCGAAAAAATGAAGGGAAATAGTTGTAAGAACGACCTTGAAATGGCTTGTGAAGGATCTTGACTGATTTATAAAGAAGCAATTAAAATTCAACTATGGTGGCTTTTTTTTTTTAGTGTTTTATATCTCCTGTCTATTCCTTGTGATTTAAATTTTTATAGGGATTATGAGAAAGTTGCCACATTAGCGAATCTAAAATAATTATTAAATTTTGATGCATTTTTTACATATTTTCATCTAGTATACCATTGTAAAATGTTAATACCAGTTGCTTCATTTTCACACAATTTCAGCAGAGTTGAAAAATTATCGGTTTTGTCCGTTTTTGAATAGAAAAGAAGAATATTGATTAATTATAATTATTAATCAGATCCTAAAATACATATAATTAATAGTTATAGCTGTTTCATACGTTACATAATTAACATAAGTTCATGCAATTACAGTTACTCATAGATGAATCATATATTAAAATTTATCATTAAGTTGTCTAACCATTTGAAAAATAAATTCTATGAATATGTGTAATAATTTCGTTAAGTGATAAGAATTTATTCACAGAAGGACTAGAAAATCGTCTAAGATCTAAAATTTTGTAATATTTCAGAAAACACAATTTTTAAATCTGAATTTCTGATAATGTCTTCCTAAAGAACTTTTATGTATACCTTGTTCAAGTTTACAAGGTACAGTGTTAACAACTTTTCTACTTTGGCGTAACCAAGATATTAGGCAAGGTACTTGGTACAAGTTAAGTTTACCTTGTATTTGCTTTCTAAGAAATAAAAGCAAGAGCATTTATACTAGCTAGACCTATATATCGATACGAAACATTTTTGCAATATGTTAGACTTGGGTGTCGCTTTCTTAAAATAGGAGTTTTAACTTAATTATCCAGTGGTTTCTATCTGTTATCTACAACATGCTAACTGTGTGAACTATTGCTAGGCTGTAAGTTAATACATTGTCTCTTATGGAGAACATTTAGTTAAATCTAGGTACAAAACAGATAAAATGGTTCTTACAAATAAAGAAACATTAGAATAGCTGAGTTTTCTTTCGAATACAATATACTTTGGCATGATATTACATGTTTTTACAATGACAAAGATAAAGAAAGACATAAATGAACTTACCAGGAAATACTACAGGTGTTCAATTGTCTTCCTTCCATTTTTTCAATCACAATTTTTACGGCCATTCCTAAAAGCGAAATCTTGGGTGTATGAGCCGAGTAGGAAGATTTTTGCTTTATATATTTACTATTCAATCTCATTCAGTGCAAAAATACAAAAATGCAAATGGTGCTTACGACCAGGGTGCTTCAGGCTTTCGGCCACATGGGTCCAGCTGGACTTCCATGGAAATGATAGATGAAATATATATACGATGTTAAAATGGTAATACTTTGAAAATATCACTTCACCAGTTAAACATTTAAGGTACAATGTAATGAAATACAAACTTCCCTTACATTTAATTAACTTTTTAATGAATTTTATTTTAGAAATAGAGTACAATACTTTCACATAGTAAAACGTTTGAAATAGGTTTCGTAAAAACATACATTTCATAACTTTATTCTACCATTTTAAAGGCCATTCCATGGGCCAATGTAACATGTTCATCTCCAGAAAGTATAACTCAATCTATATTTTTGTTCTCATTTAATTCGTTAAATATATATCTTCAGTTTAGCTTTAAAAGTGCGAATTATCCTTTAAAAATGTTGATTTCATTAGTTAATAATATTTCACCAATAACGTAGAAAGACAAATATTCAATAAACCAAAAATATAAACTATATTTATATCTTTTCAATACCATCTGAATTTTTGCAATATTTCAACCACAATACCTGGAAATTTGAGCCTCCAGTTAGACTTCTTGTATAAAGACATTTTATTTTTCCCTCCATTCCTGGATGCGTCTCATATTTTCACATACCGCTTCAGTTGTCAATATTCACATGCCCATTTCCAACAACTCCCAATCCAGGAGCAGGAGTTCCGCTCATTGTCGACGAAGAAAGGCCAATATCAGCTGCATCGCATTTTCTTTCAGACCAAACGTCATCAATTTTTACTGCCTTCTGTTACAGTCACAGAATTTGGTCGCCGAGCTACGTTTGGTGCGGGATCTGGAATTTTTTCATCAATTCCTTTATTCTGAATTGAAGCGCGGTCACGTATGAGAAAAAAAAAGAATAGATGGAAGAAAAAAATAAGGTTTTTCTTTAAAAAAATGTAAATATAAGTGTCGTTTGTATATTTCCATAGACATCAAATAAATTAGAGTATACGATTTTGTTATAATTTCATCCATAAATACAATTGTCCACAAAAAAAAAATCATTATTATAAATAATAAGCTGTTTGATTTGAAATATATATTTGTAGATAAATGTTATAACATTTAGTTTTCCACTAAAATTAGAATGTGAATAAGAAATTACATCATGTTACAAAATTGTGATGCACATTTATTGTAACAAGATAAAAAAAACAAATAATTTTATCAACAATAAAATATATGCTTTAGTATGTGTATGCGAATTTAATATTCCGTGTCAGAATTTATCTTGATTTAAACCGTTTCGTTAAAATATTGTAATTAATATTTTATTCTAAATCAACCAAAAAATATTGTATTCTTAATCGAAATTCAGTTGAATGCTTTTAATTTGAATTAATAATTTTATAATAAATATCTTACTGTAAAATGTTACAGTGAAAACTAGTTATTTGCAGTAATTTATATGAAAAGGTGTGTTTATAAATTGTAAATTTAAAATTCTGTGTGTTTTTATCAGTCGAAATTGTATTATTTTTACCATGTGTGAGCATGGTGTTGTTCTGGTTAAGGAATTGATGACGTTATCAAAAAATGCGTGGATTATTTTGTTTCTCATAAGATTGTTGACATGACGCTTTCGACCAGGATTTTCACAGATCTGAGCTTGTTGTTCTGAAAGAAAAAAAAAATTTATCAATAGTCCATGTGACTATATGGACTGCTGATAAGAATTTGTCACAATCTCGACAGAATCCGATTGAGGTTTACAGGAATGTATCATGTCACTCAGTGATGGCTTATGAGTGGTTCAGAATCAACGTTAAACTATATACCCGGTCTAATTAGCCTAAAATGCACAAAAATGACAATAGACCCACAAACCAAACTATTCAGTAATACAAATATTATGAACTTGCAGTCACCATGGTTCAGAAAAATAAAAATAATGAAAATCCATTTCTGTTTCTAAACATAAATATTTTTTTTTTTTAAATATCAAACCAAATTATGGTAATATTCTTTGATAATTTTTTTGTATGCAAAAATTAACATTAGTTGTTAACAAACAATTGTATTAAATTATATAAATAAATAATTAACTAAGAGGTATACTTTTTAGTTTAAAACTCGAAGGTTCCATAAGGGACAATCAGTTTTTCTAAAAGGATAAGAAACAAAAACGCCAAGCACTTCAGTGTTAGAACTATTGCCAACTTGCAGGCACCATAGTTTCAGATAATAGACGCAATGAAAATATATTTCAATTTTGGAACATAACTTTTTTTTAAATATAAATACAAATTATTATAATATTAATTGATAATTCTTTTTGTAGGCAGGAAATTTATTTCAGTTTTTAACTAACAATCTTATAAGATACAAATAATTAACTAAGTTTAAAACACGATTTTTTCATAATGATCCACCAGTTTTTCTAAAAGGATAAGAAAAAAATTGTTACCAAAGGAATTTCCTGAGGCCAATAACAGTTATCAAGGAATGCAGTACCATTAGGTGGATATAACGCAAGATTGCACCAGGACGATTATATTTATATAACCCCTGGCAAACGCCTTCCTGTTCAAAGTTAATCAGAATGCAATGGGTGGGAAGTAAGACCGAGTTGATCGTGGCCAATCATTCCAATCTTATCCTTTCCCAGAAAATCAATCCATTTGTCTTCAGCTTACTTGCTTTGTATACACACCGAAATGAAGCCAGGCTGGTTGTTTGTCAATAGTAGAAACAATGGCGGATTCCATCTGATTAGTGTCATTACTTTAGCTGCTTACAGTCAAGTCAATTCTCCTCGGATTCTTCTCTTTTGACTTCGGCCAATAGTTATAGAACTGGAAAAAAAAAGAAAGCACATTCTCTACTGATTTGCGCTTTGTTTGCAACAAAGAGAATTAACAAGAAGTATCTGGGTGAGATACTTCGGGGATGAAACTAATTTGCCCAAAGTATCCCCTATTGAATCAATACTTGCTAAAAAGTTTGAAAGCTCATTTGAATTTTGCGTCTCAATTAATGCTTCCTCTGCAACTTTTACTGTTACTTCTGATGAAAATAAAATGCTTAAAAACATCAGTTGAAAGTTTTGTGGTTTAATATAGTAAAAAAAAAAAAAAAAAATGATTGAATTGAATAAGTAATGTGTTTTACGTAAACAGCAAAAAAGGGGATTTTTTGTAAAAGAATTTCATAAAATATGTAAGGAATATTTTTAGACATTTAAGAAAAAATGCAAAGAATATAACAAAAAAATGATATCACTAAAATAAAATTAGATTATAAATTATTATAAAATTGATGTTTTCAATACAAAATTTGATATTTTTATATTGGAAAAATAACTATACTAGTTATCATAGTACTCAAAACATAGTTAAAAATGTTTTTAAGATTATTTTTTTTCAATAAAGATAATAAAATAAATAGTTATATGTATGTTTGACAGCACTTAAATTGTAACTTTTAGTATAAGTACGCTTTACCATAATTCGTGTATAAAGCATTCCTATAATGCTAAATAAGAAAATTCTAATGCAGCTGGCAATACAGAGACAATTAATCGTTATGCCATAAGTAAGGTCTCATTCATTAATATTCATTTTCACTACAAAGGGCTCACGTGTAGCTTGAAGATATGCTACAGTCGCAAGTAACACTACTCCTACAACTCTCTACGATGCTATTAAACCGAGACGTAGGGCTTAAAATGGATTCCGAACCGCTACAACCTGTAGAACCTGTTTGATAACTATATTTAGCAATAGCATAAACAATTATATAAAATATTATTTAATAATTTTGGCTCTGAAAAATGGCAGGTTACCTTAAATTCAGCACTTTAAATTTAGCAATAAATCAAGAAATTTCAAAAAAAAAAAAAAAAAAAAAAAAAACATTAACTTGTGAACTAAATGTTATTGCTTTTAGATTAGATTAGATTTTTATTAAGATTAGTTATCATTCAATAATTCATAATTAAGCTTTAATTAATTATTTTTAATACAGTAGTTAATAAACGAATTTCAGTAGAGTTCGTTTCTGTTGGTAAAATGGCTGTTATAGACCATTCAACATCTTTGTTATAATATGATTATTTTACTCTACATCATACAAAATTCACAGTCTTTCTGGTCTGCTGATTCAGTATTTAAAGTCAAAATTAGTTTTCACTTTAACTGCTTAGAATACAGAACATTAACCTTGTCTGCGGCATCTAGGTCATCTCCCATTGAATTAGTAGATATGCGGTGTGATTACTGAGAGTTTCTAAATCTGAAGTTAATGATGACGTGAATTCTCAAGCTAATTCATTGTGAGAGACTGTAAATGCTTTCCCTTCCTGAACAAGTTGAGTCAGAATTCACTAGAAGTTCTGATTAACCATGAATAATGGGCTTAACTATTGTTAGCCGGAATTAAAAATTTCATTCATTTAGGATCAACAGTCAATTAATTATCTTAGCATTTTTATCTCATGCCATATTATATCTATGTTTATTTATTTATGGTACTGAACAATTTAATTTGCTTTCACCTTTTTCAAAATATGTTTTTAATATTTTTATATTACAGATCCAAAAATTAAAATGAAAATTTAATTCAAATTTTCTTATTTCAACATTTCTTTTTAAATTGTGTTTCGGAGTGACATGGGAACAAATGCATACAGCTCTCGAATTAAAGCCACCTTCATACCAAAGCATTATATGGCTGCCTTCATACCAATCACAAGTTTCAAACGCAGCGCACTGTGGCTTGTGATTGGCTTGAGCTTTATGCCTCGAGCTTAATGTATTGGTGTGAATATGGCTCAAGAATGTTTAGGTCGAAATTCAAATAACTAAACCTAGGACTAAATATCCCTGAGTACTATTCTGTCTATTAATTCGTGCTGGAGGGACAAGATAAATAATTAGGTCGAAAATTATTCTCTTAGACATGGAAGGGAGAAAGTTCAAGATTCTACCTTTTGAGATTATTGTTATAAACTGTGGTGACAAAAATAGGCCCTGGGCAATACTGAATTTACTAAAGACCTGCTGTCTTTGCGATAAGCAACCTCATGCAAAATGCTAGTCATTTTTCAAATTACAAAAAAATTCCACTGCTTGATGAAAATTCCGCTATCCGAAATAGCTACTCCTTTCATCAGTATAAATCTCTAACGCATAGTGAGGAATTTCATGCATTGTAAGTCTTCAAAAAACAATGCAAGTGCTATGTTTTCCCAGTTCGGTAATTTTGAAACAATGTTTTCCGCAGTAATCTTTTATCATAGTTGTCTTTATGGATACACCAAATTTCGTGCTACTCCCTTTTCTAAATCTAGCTATACACATCTGCGAGTAGGTTCAGTTTTGTAATGATAATCTAATATTTTACATGGAATTTTTCTTTTTATACGATATAATATGTCAACTAATAAATACAAATCGGAAATTTTTAAAAGGTAACTTTTCCATACTAATATTATTGCAATATTTTCTTTGAAAGTCAAAATTAAAAGAAAAAGTGTACAAAAAAAGTATACAGCTACCCATATTAGCTTTAATCATTATATAAACATAAACTATATCAATATCTTTTTATGTCAGTTTTTGTGCATTGTGTAAAAAGAGCATCTTTCATTTTAGGGTATATTTCTCGTTTGTTTATAACTCTATGACAAGGTGTTAAGATGAATTGTTATCTATTGTAAAGGAATACATAATATTCAAGCTTATTGCGCCGTAATTATGATGCATCGTGTTGTAGCGCAGTTGTGACAAGTACATAGGAACTATTCAAAATGTCTTCGTTGTGATGATACATGGTGTGAATTCAATGCTTCAGTGTTGACGTTAATAATGCTGCGAATCTATGTGGTGAAATCAACCTAATTTCAAATGATTTACATTCGTATCTTGAAGCAAAATAACGAACTGCAAAATGAAATATGACAGTGCTTGCATTAAATTAGTATCATAAGAGAATTTAATATATATCTTTTTTAATTTGAAATGAAAATATTTACTTTTACTTATAGCTAAACTGTTATTTTACCTAATATATATCTTTATTGAAGCTATAGCTAATATATAGTTTATATATTATCTATAGCTTCAGGAAAACTATATATTAGAAAGATATATATATATATATACATTATATAGCTAATATAAAGCTTAAATTGAATACAGCATTTGATTCCAAATCAAGTTAATTTTATTTTTAACTGACAACAGACAAAGTTTGATCTTATAAAAAATGTTTAAGTTGGCAAAGATTTTGATAGTTTGGAAGTGTGAAATAAAAGTAACATTTCGAAGAATAAATTTTAATCATTCAGAAATGTATTAATTCAGAAAAAAGGAATATATTGCTCAAGGTGTTAAATTGTAGTTAGAAAAATGTATTGTAATGTGCAGGTTGGCCAATACTGATAGTAACTGGGTGTGGTTGGGTTGTGATACTTGAGGCCCAGGTTTGAGAACTCACAGATTTATTTACACATTCAAAATCACCACAGACATACAATTAGATACATACAATATTTAACACATTTAAATACAGTTAATTATAGATTCGTGGAATGGATCCACTTCTAAATATACTTTCTCTGCTGGTGAGAGTATGTATCCAAACTGACCATTTATCCTGAACGCTACAGGAACGCTGTTGGATGTAGAGTTGGAGGAAGAATAGTTGCAATATAAAATGCCTAAATTATAAATAATGATAATAAATAAATAAAGGAATATACTCAGTTAGAGCTTTATTTTCAATGAATATAATACATCAATTTAAAAATACAAAAGTGACTCTTCAACAAAATATAAATTCAATCGTTTCTACGAATTATACATTATATATTATATTAGTATACACATTAAAATTCAATAAAAAATTCTAAATATGAAATTATGCATGTTACTAGGCATCGATAAAAAGTCTTTCTATACTGCTTTGAAATTTTAAAAGTTTATTGAAAAATATTTTTGTTACTATTAAAAATAGTTTTGTTATTATTAATCAAATAAAATAACACATACAAATATTTTTATTTTATATAAGTTGTTTGCTTCATTTAAAGCAGCAGTAAATTGTAATTAAATTTTGAAAATCATACACATGTTAGTCCTTATTTATTAAAAAATACCATTTTTGTGTTAAATGAAAATATTTTATGAAGAATCTCTCGTTCTTCTTGAAAGTAAGTTTTCTCCGGAAATTTGGAATTTTTTTAATGCTAGTGAACTATTTGACTCCACAGGATCATTCTCTTTGGGGGAAAATAATAGCATTAACCCTATCCCCCTCACACCCAAAACAACAACTATTCCCAGTACATCCGGAACAAATATTTTACACGGAATTCGAAGGTATTCACAAGGTGTTACCCTGCATTCCTTAATCCCACTTTTTTCTCCCCAAAAATGTTCGTGAGGCTTACTCGAATGGCCAGAAATTCACTGGAAATACTTGTTCCTGTGAAAAGAAAAGAAGTTAGAAATAGATGTTTCTTTTTATTTCACCTTGGAATTTTCATTCTTCAACTTGAAGTTACTTCATATAAGCTCAGCCATAGATTTTTTTTTTTTATTTTGCTTGTTCTGTCAGCAGAAGAATGGTGTTATTCTGTAAACCGGAAAACGGAAATATCAACTCAAATAAAAATCCTTATAAAAGTGAACTTTTCTCTGTAGCTGTTTCTCGGGTAAGTCATGGACATTTTTTAAGATTAAATATTTTGAAGAATGAGA